>SWEM01000315.1:0-35891 GCA_019593585.1 Nitzschia palea | reverse complement strand
ACTACTACTACTACTACTACTACTACTACTACTACTACTACTACTACTACTACTACTACTACTACTACTACTACTACTACTACTACTACTACTACTACTACTACTACAAGGAGAGAAGGAGTCCAATGACTACTAAGAATGACTGCTAGTAGTACAACAACCAGCAACAATGACTACTACTACAAGAACTACTTCAATGACCACTACTACAACGACAACGACGAACGACCTCAGCCAACCATTGTTGTCAAAGCAAAGTGCACAATTAACTACTATCTGTACACTCCAAAAGTGAAGGTGCTTGTCCAAGAAACTAAATTTGTGACTGAAAAGTTGTGATTAAAAACAACTATCGGTAGTACTACGAAATATCGTTAGCTACGTCCCCTCTTCAAATAAACTGGTTAGTATGCCGCACTTTATACGCGGTGGCATTATACATGTCACGATACGGGGGCAAAGTGGCGTACAGACATACAGACGTTATACCACCGAGGTATAATTTTCCGGCCACTTTATGATTCTGCCAGAATCGAGATTCTTTTGCGCTGATTCTGACAGTACCGACCCCTAGTTATTTGTTGTTCGACGCTTGAACTGTGAAATCCTTCCTGTGCTCTTTTTACTTCTTCACATCAGTCATCTATCGGTTGGTCCCAATCTCTTGCATATACCGGTAGTAATCCTAATAACAATCACCGTCCATAGAATTATACGAAGGTCATGGTTGTAACACTATCTATGAACGATCAGAAAGGGACGTCGTCGGTTGCCCTTGCTGTAGTTACTGTCGTGGCCGGAGCGTCTATTTATTACATATCCAAGAACGATAGTAGCAAACAGGGGATCACTGTTCCGTATGCATCTCCCGGTATTGTGGAAAGTATCACAGAGTTCAGTGGCCCAAGATGCATTTCCTTCTTGCTACGGTTAGCCAAAGAAGCCAAACAAAATGGGTCTGTGGATGGAACCTATCGATTACCGTTGACAATGGGTGGACTGTATGTGATTGGGAGCTCCAAAGTCTGTCGGGAAATCATGGTGGATTCTACCTCGGATAAAGTTCCACAGTTTTATAATGTATACAACCTAATGACAGGTTCCAAGGCTTGTATCTTCACGAGTATGAACTCGGAATATCAAACGATGGTGAGTAAGGAGAGAGCTCATGCGCAATTTTTCGGATATCGTCTTGATTTGCTAAACCAGCCCTTCCTGCCAAATTGTTTTGCGTTTACATTCTTCCAGGTACGAAAGTGCACTCGTCATGCATTTTCGAATAAGGAAGTGACTCGTATGTCATCCATCTGTCGAGCCATTACTGACCAATGGATTGAAGAAACAGGGATACCTTTGGCCAAGAATGTTACGCCCTTTGACCCATCCGAAGAAATGGTCAAGGTAGTGATGAAGGTGATTTGCCAAGCCGGGTTTGAATATGAAATTTCAGATCAAGAGGAGACACAATTTGTTCACAATATGGAATCATGCTTACGAGAGTCCTTGAGGCAAGCGTCCAATCCACTTCGCAGACTTTACAGTCCATTTCTCAAAGAATATCGTGAAATGCACACTGCTGCCCGTGCGATTCAAGAGTTTGTCGCCAAGGTACTAGATACGTATCGGAAGAATCCTACCAAGTCTACTGCCAATACATTGATCAAACTGATTGACTCCAATGACAGGTTCTCGTCCGATCAGGACCGAATTGGAGAAATAATCATCTACCTACTGGGGGGCCATGACACGAGTGGGTTCACTCTTGGTACAACCTTGTGGCTCCTAGCAAAACATTCACACATCTGCAACAAGCTTCGATCAGAGCTTTTGAAAATACCATCCGAGTCGTGGGATACCGAGTGCGAGTATCTAAAGTTTGTCATCAAGGAAAGTATGCGTCTTTACCCTGTGGCGGCCATCAATGGTTTTCGTAAAGTCGGCAAAGACTTTGAGACAGAGGACGGTAGAATTATACCAAAGGGATCAAGTTGTGTCATGTCGAATGCACAATTTGGGCGTGATGATCGTTACTTTGAGAATCCAGAAGACTTCAATCCAGATCGTTGGTACAAGGCCACGGAAGAAATGAAAGGAGCGATCATGAACTTTGCCGCTGGAAGCCGAGGATGTGTAGGGCAGGTTCTGGCCATGGCCAAGCTCAACACTGTAATTCCCCGAATCGTTACAGAATTTGCATTAGAGTTAGCCAAGGAAGGAGAGCTTGATTACTTTCTCACCTGGAAAATCGTTGATGCGCAGATAATCTTGAAGAAACTATAGTTCTCATCTTCAAGGTATCTACTTGGGTGGTCAAGAAAATTGTGCGTATAGAAACAAACCCTGACCATGGGCTTTTACAAATAACATCTTACATCTTCCGAGGCCAAGGAATAGCAAAGCAGATAGACTTTCGCGGGAAGACCAAGAGCATTAGACTGCCGTTGTAGCAGACTGCCGTTGTAGCGGACTACCGGTAGTTCCAAAAAACACTCTAACGTTAGTAGTACCTTGGCCTGTAAATCTGAGCGACCACTCCCGCATGAATCAATCAAAACTTCATGCCGACGAAAGTCCCCTTTTTCCGAGACGAAAACGGAAAACAGAAAACAAGATCAAATAGTCTAATGAAATCTGACAAAACACGGCACTACCATGAATCGCACAGTAGGAATGAATCAAACTATTGCTGACCCTGGAGTAACGACCAAGATACTGACAGGCCAGTCGTCCTCTAAACATGTTCTGTTCAAAAGCTGCAAGGAGCAATTCAAAATCTTCGTCGCGAGCGGGAGCAAGAATACCGTGAAAAGGTCGAGGCCGAGGAGCGTCTACGCCTAGCTGGCGAAGAACAATCCAGTCTTGCAACCATTGTTGCTGGTTTGAAAGCCAAGCAAGAGAACTTGAGAACACGCAAGACAACTGTCGAGACCAATATCGTTCAACTGGAAGCCGATGTCAAGGATTTGACCGAGAAGGTACGGCACGACCAACAGAGCGGCGAGAACATTTTCGTTGGCATTGCCGCTCACAAATATGCAATGCTCTTCTCCAATGTATTCACAGGTTCGATTCCAACACAATGAGCTAATTGGTGCTCGTGCCAAAATTCAACAAAAAACGCGCGAAATGGAAGAAGCCGCTCGTGCCAATCAAGAGAATCTCCATTCCATTCGACAGTTGGCCCATGAACGTGGTCTCAAGACAACAGCCCTGACTGAGAAACGATTCCACCGTCCAACGAGCACTTCTACTGTCAATCATGACGATACCATAACGTCGACAATGATGCAACAACGTCGCCGCGATGGCTTGGAACGAGAACTCCGTTGTATGATGTTTGAATGGGAATCATTTCCCAAGCTCATGGAGGAAAAATCTAGAATCTGCATGGAGGAAGCGCAATTTCTTGCGCAGCTCAATGAAACCATGGCTCTAGAACTTGAACGACGAGGGATCGCTTTACCTCCCCTTCCCAACTCCAGTTTGCCAGCGACACCACGAACTGGGGACGATGAAAGAGCAACCACACCAATGCTGATAGGTGAAACTACTTTCTAGCACAAGTGCGATTGGGATATGACGATGTATCTGCCACTCGAGACTCCATGCCAAACTGTAAATAGTATTCTCTTTTCCGGGATGTTTTAGTCCTCTACTTCCCCAAGGCAATGATGGCCATTGGGCAAGGGCGGAGCGGGTTCTCCCCGTGCCACTGTTTTGCATGAGCTTGCTTATACACGGTACAAGAATACCTTGCTACTATAAACGAGAGGAGTATTCTAGAAATCATAGAGATCATGCTTTCCTTTTTCTACCTGTAGCTACAGTCTCATTCATCTGGGAATGTATGCATTTTAGGCAGCTCGGCCCCAAGGGAGCCTGGCCTTGAAGCTACGCTTGGATTCCAGTGTCGCAACCAATCCATGGCCTGATTGTTCCAATTCCTTCAGAGGAAACTCCTCGGGACAGGGTGACAAAGAGTTTGTCATTCCCTTTTCCTCTTGTTGCACAACCTGAAGTACATCTTCCAAACTGTACTTGGTTACTGAGCATCGCCTTTGAACTCTGTGGCGGCGTGGTTCAAGTGCTTGCTCTTGTGCTTGTGGTTGTCCTTGCTCTTGATCTTCTTCAATGCAAGCTGCGAGTCTGCAAGACGATTGTTTTAGCTCGTCTTGTTGTACTTGGAGCAAGGTATGCTCCAAACTGAATTTGGTAACCGAACAACGTCGTTGCATACGGGGCTGTCTTGGAGACTTGAGCTCCAGTCGGGAGAGACTTTGGGGCTTTCGTTCTTCGTCCACTTCATATCTTGCATCGAGTTCGTATGGGTGTGTTCGTGACGACTTTGGGACCTCGAGAGAAGCAATCCTTCGAACATTGCGACGAGGGGAACGTGTCACAGCCTCGCACGTCTGTACTGCTTGTTCACCGTGATGTTCATTGATAGTACCATCCATGGAAAGTCGCACGGATCGAGAGCTCAAGGAAGAATGGCTCGATAGAAGCGAGTCAGAGATCGAACTTGCCCTTTCCGTGACCAGGGGTTGAGGGCCATGGATTCGTTCAGGGGAATCAGTTACAGTGTCCTGTGTTCCCGCTGTCAATGCGATCGATTGAGATGTAGACAATGCTTCAGCCTTGGCAAGTGCCTCAGTCTCACAAACCCAGCAAGGACAATAGAGGTCATCATAGATCGTGCGGAAGTTCTTCATCTTGAAAAGATGAAAAGTTGTGTGCTGTCAACAAGGGGAATCGATAAGAATTATGGAAAAAGTTTTCTCCCGAGTCCCCTATGGGTCCGCTACTACGAGGTGCGGGTTCCGGGAGAAAGGTATATATCAGCGCCTCTGAAACGACGAAACGACGAACTACGGTACTGAGCTTAAATATTTGTCCTTAGAGATCTTGGGGCAATAATGAGAACAGAAGTGCAATAATATCTCCGCTGTTCGAGAACAGTGTCTCGAGTTGCCGGTGCTTCTTTGAACACCACGTGTGCCCCAATTCTCACACTCCGAGGCATTTTGGCATTCAAGGCGAGCCATCAAGATGTGGATTTCGGAAAGGGCTATTACTTCGAAAGAAAATGACTACCGCAGCGATTCCCCTCGAGACTGTGATATATAATAAATACTCCAGCTGGAAATGTCCTTCAACATGATCATAGTTCCACAAATATCTGTCATGGTTCCTTCGAGTCGTTGGCATGGCGCCGGAAGCCGGGACAACTGCTACGTATACTATGTATATAAATGGCTGAATTACCGACGTGTCGGTACACTCGTACCTGGTCTACAATGAAAATGGCATCATGATCACCCTTGGTTGTTGGCTTTGTAGAATCAGCAGTTTCAAGTGAAGCCAGTTGTCCCGATACGAAAGAACCATGGTGCTTCCGTGTCGAGTGTTAGAACGATAGCAAGTCAAGCGCTTCCAGGATGAGAAGTCGAAGGTCCTGGAAAGTGCTGCTGCTTGCCTCGCTGTTTTTCGTCAGCTTGATGTTTCCCTACTTGACCATCACCTACCAATTACCTGTAGAGTACAAGCACAGGGACTCACCGAAGCCAGACAACATCGACGTTCCTGGAGCCACCATTACGACCAACAATGCCAGTACCATTATTGCTTCCAACGTTTGTTTGACACTATCATGTATTCAGAAAGTTGCCTCTTCCCTTGCCAGAGCCTTTCCCGACAAAACCAATCAATCGGCATGGATAATCACTTCCAATAGTGGATACGAAATCGGCAATTTTACCAACGCAGGCATTATCTACGTCAAAAACTTCAAGGCAGCGTCATCGACTGCCGCCGGGATTGCCCTACGTATTGCCCATCGACATGGATACAATGGGGAACCGTCTTGGGTCAAGTTTTCTCATGTACGAGGATTCAAATATGCTCAACGCGATCCTCAACACAGCATCTTGATAACGTCTCTACGAGATCCAGCAGCACGAGCCATGAGTCGCATCTTTTACACGGTCATTACCCAACAGGGAGAAAGCCCCACTAACGACAATTTGCTACAAAAACTTGGATGGAATCATCGACAGTATGGAGCGGTCTCACACGAAGGGGGAGGGTACCAAGTTCGTTACTGTTCCATGCAAAAAGACCTCGAGGAATCATGGTCACCTACGCAACCTCACATGGTCATCAATCCCGATCAAGTTCAACGGAATGTGTATGATATCCTTCATGGCTACGATTTTATACTAGTTGCCGAACGCATGGACGAAAGTGTTGTTGCCTTGGCCATGATTCTAGGATTGCCACTGGCAGATGTTTTAGTTATGGATGCGAAACAAAATGTTGGTCAAGAATACCTATACTTTTCCCACCATGATCGAAAATCGAACCGCAAGATCGAGACTTGTCGGTTATCCGTTCAGGCCTTTCGGTCTCCTGCCGTACAAGCGCATTTGGAATCCACCGAATGGTATGCCAAGAATTATGGGGACTATCTCTTGCATGCGGCAGCCTTGTCCAGTCTCGATTTGACGATTGAACGACTGGGGCGACCCAAGTTCAATGCCCTGTTGCAACAATACCAACATCTCAAATCTAAAAGTCGTCAACTTTGTGCAAATGAAACCGTGTCTCATTGCTCGAGTACAGGCAAGGTACAACGACATTTGTCAGAAAAGAATTGTTACTCGGATGATAGTGGATGTGGATATGCTTGCATCGACAGAATGCTCGCCGCTAGCCATAGTACTGACAGGTGAGTGACCATGAAACATTCTACCTGTTGGAAGCCAAGACTGATCAGAGTGGTGACTGTGATACCTTTATTTAATTAATGTAGTCGCAAGTCGTAGATGCCCAAGACCAAATTTCCGGTCAAGAATCTCGTAGTTTCTACTAATGATTGTCTACTATGATACAACACTTCCATTCATTCATCGCAACGTCCTTCTGCCCTTGTACGGCCACAATATGTAAACATTCGACCCGAATATATTTGCGCCAGCCTACCTCGCGCAATATCAAAAAGACTGTAGGCATTTGGTAGTTTAGCTCTGCATGAGAACTTGACGAAGAAAGCGAATCAAGTTTTGTGATGGCATTGCTTCAAATTGTTCGCTTCTCCTCGTGTTCCACACAGTGGACGCTCGTCACACACCAACCGATAGCCACTTTGCTACTACACGCTAAACAAGAGGTGGCCCTGACGAGACTTCGGCAGGGCTCGCTTCTTCTGGCCTTGCAGGAGACTTGGGATCTTCTCGTGAACTATGTCCCTTGATAGCATAGAGTCCGACAGCCAGTGCAACTATGACGGGAATCAGCACAGAAAGTGCAATCACACCTCCCTTTGTCATGCCGTTGCTTGAGTTGGTTTGAGAATCTCCGGCGGGAGGTTCAATGCCGGTAGCTCCACCAGTCGGGATGCCACCAGCGCCTGTGGCTGTTGCCCCCTTCTGAATTTGATTTTCGCCTGAATCTCCTTGGAGATCCAGAAAGACTATGCTGTTTATTCCTGTTGCGAGTACTTGGGAATTCATCAGCACATTCACATCTCCAGCAGGATTGATCTCCAAGTCAACAATTTGATCTCGTCTGATTTCACCAAAATAAGGGGAAGTACTTATTTCCACTGACCATTGTACTGCCGATAGTGCCGCATCATAGGCTACGACAAAGATATGCTGTTCGTGGTCATCGGACACCAAGTCGTCGTTGTGAACATGACCACCAATGTACACGTGAGTCTCCGAACAAACAATCTTTAGGCCGCTCTTGTTTGATCCAGCAAATTGAGTTTTCTTCACAATCGTTCGGCGTTGAATATCAATCTCGATCACGAATGCACCGCCTTGATCCTCGCCCGAGATGGTGCCTTCCGTTGTACCGACTATGTATGCACTTTTTCCTCCCACCATGCACATATCATAGACGTAGTCATTCTTCCCTGCTTCTTTTGATTCTATCCGTATATGCCCTCTTTGTTCGGAAAGATTTGTAGTAGGATCCTCAAACTCTGCTTCGATGTTGCCAGTAACTGGATTGACAAAAGCCACATATCCATCCCAACCCCCATCAGTGTTGTAACCAACGACGTCACCAAAGCCATTGGTCGAACCACAAATGATCAAGATGAACTCTGTATAGGCCATGGCTGCAATCGTGGCAGATCCTTGTTGTGCCTCGTAAATACCCAACCAACTGATCTCCCCGGTTTGCGGATTCATTTTCGTGATATGAGGAACAAGGTGTATACTAGGGTTTTGTGCCAAAACGGCTGGATCTGTAGATTTTTCCCAGTAGCTCATGATCCCTTGTAAAGTACTAGAACGATTCGTTCCAAACCCAGAATCGGCCATCTTATCGCTGACATCATGCATTGCCACATAAATATAGTCATCGTCAGGATTCCCATTGTCCATGGCTACTGGAATTTTATCAGAGAGTAAAGGATAGTTGGTGCCTGGAGTAGGATTATCCGATGCAACATTCTCCACATTGATAAGAATCGTTTCATTGCCATCAATTCCCGCAAAGTAGGCTTCTCCTCCATTGGCTTCCTTAACCAGGGCCCCACCAACGCATAATTTGGGATATTCAAAGTCAATGGGTACCCAAACTCCGGTGGGGTCAGCAATTAACAATTGACAGTCCGTATCCATCGTACCCGCACTCGTTACCGTATTGGTCCCATCGAAAAATGTTGTACTGACTACCATGACACGACGAAGTGGTGCGTATCGAGTCAGGCCGGTGGCCCATTGATTGGTCTCCTTGGATCGAATCACAAAGGCCGAGTCAGTTGGTGACAATAGCGTTGCCAATAACAACGACAAAACATATAGCCGGACTACGATCGTTCTCATGGTCAAATTGACGATCAATTCCAGAAGCTACTCTTGTCGCCTCGTTGACAAACTTTGTCGAACTGGTTGCTTGGGTCCTTTCACTTTTGTCAATTGTTTGGCCCGAAATTGGAAAGGACAACGAGACATGTGCAAAATCATTCAGCACTACCAGTAATGCGGCCAAAATGTCTCCCGTACGATTTGTACGACATGCCAGGTGCGATGGACAGTAGCGCTAACCACAAAGCAAAAAGAGTTCTTGGGATGATTTCCGTTCAACGTGTTATACTACAAGCAGTTATGTTATATACTAACGTTATTTTAGTAAGTTATAACTGTTAGTACCTGGTGAAGGTGTTATTTCTGTGATAAAATCCCACACCAGGTATGATAGCAATTTGGGGACCCTTCCGAGTTCGGTTCGCCTAACCTGAGCAAGTAGCGGTACCTGGTATATTTTAAATGCTCACGAAATCAATAGTTTCTGGATCTTTCACTCCACCCATGGCAAAGTATTCCATCTTGGTTCGATCGTCTAAGATCAGTGGGCAAGGCAAAGTATTCCAAATTAGTTCGTCTATCCTAGCTAATAGACTCCCAGTTGATTTTGCATTTTTGCAGTGAAGCGGGTATCTTGCATTTGCAGCATTCTCAGTTGGATAACAAGTTGAACTATCACCATGGCGAGCAGAATGAGGCTAAATTTCCTGGTTGCTGCTCGAAGGTTCGTCGCAGAAGGTAGTAGATCAGCAACTCAAGTTGTGTCAACAAAGTAGTGGTCGAGCGTATCGGCACAACTAGTATATCTGCTTCATCTATCCTTGCGTAGGATTCAAAGACAGCTTCATTCTTCTCTACTAGTAGTAAATTAGGGTTAGGGCGGCTATACAGTTACGAGTGACAGCCCAAGTATGGTAAACGATGGGAGTGCAAGAACCGTACTGTTCACAACAATCTTTCTTGGACCGCTGTGAAGTACGGTGAAGAATCCAGTAACAACACTACGACTGGCTGCATCTAAACTACCGAGCCGAGGCCCACATTCAGACCAAACAACGCCATGCATCCAGGAAACGATTTCAAGGGATTCTCTACGCAGTAAAGATGACCAATGCTTCTCCTAAACAACGAGTTATTTCAAAGACATCTCCCCGTCACCAAAGATGATCATCATGTAAATCCAACGAGAAGCCTTCCAGCTATTATTATCATCTCCATGTCTTCCATAATCATGACGCCCATTTATGTTTTATTATTACATGCCAAGTTTACGCTCCATGATGGCATGTGGATCCTCTTGATGTCGGAGAACAATTGGTCGATTCGTTGGCAAGTTGAGAACATCTTCGAAACCCAACCTCATATCCGTTCCCAATAAAATCTCTTGCATCATGTTGCTGGTGGGTATTCCTGCTGCAACCACGTTGCAGGAGTCATGTGCCATGCGTCGTTCTGTCGCCAATCGCATCGCAAATCCACTTCCATACAAGTGACGGATTTCCTCTTCTTCATCCGTACCCCAAAACGAAAACCGCTGGGAGGCTGCAATAGGGCAATCACAAATAATGATAATGATATGATGATGGTGATAATTATCATCCGTGTTAGATCGATTCAAGTACAACATGCCACGTAGCTATAGTAACCTTTTCCACAACACTCACCTTGTCGTCGCTGCATCTCCTCCACGGGATGTCGTTGCATGGCTTGGGCTTGAAGGTTATTCCCATTTGGTCCTGCTTCCATCATGTTGACAGGTTTACTCATTACCGGGATAGTCGCATCGGTCATCATCGTTTTACAATTTACTCACTGTCAGTAGTAATACGGGGAAAACAAAACGTTGTGCAGGCAGTGGGACAACACAGGACAACATCACCCCATGGTCGTCCCGGCAACGATTGGAATCGAACTACCCCGAACTGACCCCCCGACATGTGTCCGCAATCGTCCGTATGTGGTAAGCGTTTTTCCACACGTAACACAGTACCTGGTACAGTACCGTACCTGGTACCGGGTATGTCATACATGTATCACGTGGTAGGCAAAACGAATCTTTTTCTGCATGCCGATTACAAGTACCGGTATACATCGTCACTTCGTGGATGTTCCTGGCTGGTTCATTTTGTTGTTGGGCAAGGATCCATAGTGCATTCACAAAATCCGGCCATTCGATTCTTCATCGGAAGGTCACTATTGCTTGGCGATCGATTTTGTCCCAATTTTCTTTGTATCTCCTACATAGACATTGGAGATAATATAATTCATCATGTCAGTTTTCAAGTCCATGTCCGTTCTTTCCATGATCGGTCTGGTGGATGCGATCTCTTACATGGCCGTCGCGCCTTCACTCATTTTTTATGTCCGGCAATTGGGCGGTGATAAAGAGATTTATGGTATCATCATGAGTGCCTTTAGTTTGGCTAGTTTTTGTGGCAAGCCACTCTATGGGATTTGGGTTGACAAGAATGGCAACAAGTTTCGGGCGCCCTACGTGGCCAGTTTTTCCTTGGCGATTTTGGGTGCATTATTGTACTTTTTCGGCAATGCCATGTCATCTCCCCGATTAGCCGTGGGGATGATTCTGGTGGGTAGACTCTTTAGTGGATTGGGTGGAGCGAATCAGGCTCTTGGTTTTGCCTACATTGCCGTGGTCATTCCCCATGACCAACAGACTCGAACCAGTACCATCCTTTCCATGACGCGTATCATGGGCATGGCCCTAGGACCAGCAGTCAATTTGTTTCTATCCAAGATCCATACCACCATTACGATTTTTGGTTTCACCATGGTGGTGGATTCCTTGAATTCCGTGGGTCTCTTGTTGGCCGCTGGAAACTTGTTTGTCATGACATGTACCATTTTGTTTCTGGAGGAACCTACTCCCAAGGAAAAGAAATTACCCGAAGCACTCATGGGCATGGGTGGAGCACCAACGAATCACAACAAGAGTATTTGGAGAGCCTTTTTGAACATTGAGATTTGGTTGCCCATTTTTATCCTTTTGGTGGTCAATTCATCCTTTCAACTGTACGTGCAAATGCTACATACATGGCATTCTTCCCGTCCCCCTACATTTTGTCCCTCGTTTCTTTGAAAGTCCTACCGATGCCTCTCACATTCTCTCTCTTGCTCATCTTTCTCTCTCACACACACTCACTCTCGTAATATCAAAAAAGTGTCGAAACTGCTTTCCCGCCCGCTGCTTCGGATGGTCTTGGGTGGGGTCCCGTTCAGACCTCGGCAGTATTGGGTGGATCGTCCATTGTCATTTTTGGTTGTATGATTTTGACCATTTTTCTTTCTGGTAAAATCCATGATTATCTCATGGTCGCTATTGGCAATGTTTGTTGGATTATTGGTGGAACTGGCATGTATTTGTTTTGGCAGCGCGATGCCATGACCTGGCACTTTGTACTACCCATTGTTATTTCCTGCATGGGCTTTCCCTTTATTTCGGCCGCCAATCGGTCCAATTTTACCAAGGCCGTGGCTGCTGAACCTGCCTTGGAAGAATCCGTGGCCTTGATGCAATCCGTTTTGTCCATGGCCGCCAGTGTGGCTGGATTCATGTAAGTTTCCTTCTTTCGTATGATGTTGTTGGACTCTTGAGTGCGTCGTGTCGTCCCAAGGTAGCACTGACGGATGCATCTTCCTCTTGCCCTCCCCCATTGTACCCTATTCTGCATTTTCCATCTCTGACCAGTACACCAGGATTGGTTGCCGCCTATGTGATTCGAACATCGGAACAAGTCACTGCTAGTCATGACAATCGAGAATTAACTCCAGTGGCCCTCTATGTGCCTATTTTACCACTCTTTGTCATGGTAGGATTGTGGATGGCCTATCGAAAACAACAACGAAAAGCAGCAGCAGCACAAAAACTCGAAACAGAGCAAGCCAGTGAACAGACGGGCTTACTCGCCGTACAAGGACGCCGACGTTCCAGTGTGGTGACCATCGCCCAAGCCTTTTCCCGTCAATCCCAAGTCAATACCCGCATTTCTGCTCAGATCATGGGTATGACAGCCTTTGAAACTCACGATGAAAAAGAAATGAATGATAAACTCCAACATGATTTGGACGAATGGATTCAATTGTCAGAACTTGATTACGATGAAGAAAATGAATGAACATTTGTCAGACCTTGATTACAATGAATGAAATGAATGAATGGAATGATGAATGAATGAAAATGAAGAATTGAAAACGTTCCAAGGAAGTGATTACGCTAGCTGTGTATGTGTTTTTTGGTTTGTAATATGTAATGTGTAATGCGTGTATGTGTACTGGTTTGTTTCTATTTTACATGGGTGATTCTTGTATGCGTTAACTGGCGAGTTGGTTACTGACAGGAAGTGGATAGCTAGCATTCAAATGAGCCACACTCCCTCCAAATAATGTACTCAAAACGAACGCTTGACTGAGTAGCATTTCAATTTCTGTTTCTCCCCAATCATTGGTCGGTACTTGCTGCATAAAGCCAAACAATTCATCAAAATCCATCGTCTGCAATTGCGCACTGAATTGACACAAAAACGCTGCACAGACGTAGACATGAAAATCTTCAAACCCAGTATTGTCTTCGGAGAGGTAGGTATCCCACAACCGAACGACACATCGTAAATTGAATTCTCGCAAGAGTAGACAATTCATCCATTTAAAGGCGAACTGCATAAATTGAATCCCCACCGACTCCAAGTGTCGACACAAATGTCCATCAATTCTTCGAACGAGCTCTTCCAAGCGCATAACCATGCGTTGAACTCCGGGTTGATCGGCAGTATAATGATCTTGAATTCCTGCCAATATATTGGTCAAACACCAATAGACGTCCGCTTCCACCTGCACCACGGGTTATGTCGGAAAATAAGATTATCATGATTGTTGTGAGTTTTGTTTTACGGAATGGAATAATATATGTTGAGCAACATAACATGCAAATCAAAAAGGTCTCCCAACATACCTCATCAAGTCGTGCATCTGGCAAGACAACCATGACATTACCATCCAAGACATCTTGCCCATTGTAGTAATCACTCAAAAAAACGACAAAGAGGGGTGTGGCCAAGTCATTAATTCCTTGTACATAGGAACTGGCGGGGTGTCGCATGGCCCATATATAGAGAAGCCTTGCCAAAGCTCGTCGAATGCGTTCATTACGAAAGAGTAAGACTTCTGGTGCGGTTCGTGGTACATCCACCAATACCTGACGTAATGTTTCCTGTTCTTGATTTGTTCGAGAATTATCATCAATATCATAATGTTGTTTCATAGCATCCTTGTATTCGGCACGTTTTCGTAAAAGTGTTTGGTTTCGTCGCGACTGATTGGTGGGCAAGTATCCCAAAAGCAGTTTCCAAGTCATGGCTCGATTTTCTGGCTGTGGTTGGTATATATGCAGGATATGCGTTGGTAAAAATGAGATATCAGATGAATGGTGCGGGGGTGTTAGGGCGAGAGCGATGGAGAAATGACTCGATAGTTTCTAATTCGATTCTATCTGGTAGACGTACCGGTATTCCATTCCAAGCCAGTTTTCGTAATTCTGGTAATTTGACAACGGGTGCATTAAGAATTTTGGAAAATTGTGATTCTCTGTAGCTAAGGCGGCGTTCCTGGATGTGTAAAATGGAATGAGGATGGGCAGGCGACGAATCTGAAAACTCCCCTTGTTGTGTTGGTAGGGATCCAACTTGATCCAGGGTTGTTGACGGTGAAGGCTGGGCATTTAGTGTCGTAGTGTCGGTATCGGAAGTCCCTCGAGTCTGGGGGTGTTGGTCGTTGGTGCTGCCGTTGGAGTGACCGGGGACGGTCGAAGGGATTTGTCGTTGTGGTTGTTGTTGTTGCTGCTGCCGTTGATCAGGTGCCGAAGGAACAGTTGATGTTTGAGCATGGGTACGTGTCTGCGATTGTGCTAACGTGGATGTTGGTTGTTCGTTGAAAGGATTTGCGTCACCATCGACATCGTCATCGGATTCTTCAAAATCAGTTCGCCTAGTCCGACGCAAAAAGCCTGGAAGTCCTCGAGCTGTCATTGCACAACTTGTACAAGAGCCCTAATTGGGCACCGTAACGGGTAATTGGCGCGGAGATCACTGACAGCAAAATGAATGACAATCTACCAGGTGGGGAATCTGTAAATGCTGAATTCCAAAGATAACCGGGACGCGGAGGTACAAGTAGTGACCTGTCGCTTGAAGACTCGTTCAGTTAGCTTCACTCTGATCGTCAACAGTTTCTGGCTGATGGGTTATTGCGTAAAATCTGTGAATTGTGTATTGATATTGCTCCAGCAGTAATTGTACAGTACAAGTACCGGTCCTTGAAAGCTTGCAAGTTGAAGTGGTTATTTGGGTCCTGGTACAAGTACAAGGAGCTTGTATCTGCAAGGTACCGGTAGATAACTCTCACTGTCAGTGCTTGTCAAGAGTGAAAAATACAACCAGCATTCACGGAATTATTCCCATGAAACCACAGTCGCTGGTAATTGGTAGCAGTGCCGTAGTGTTTGTGTTCCAACGCAACTTCCAGGTACCGGCTCACGTAGTTATGTAGTTATATATTGACTGTGACCGCTGACACGAGATGATATGATGTGATGTGATGTGAAGTATGTTCTTGCAGTCGTACAGCGGCAGGTACAATGTAGTGTACCGTTATGACCACTGGTGTCGGTGAAGTCATGCTGTTGGACCCCGGTGGCTGCTAGTCGGCCTTGCCCATGGTCATTGGCTTCGTTGCTTTACCCCTGGTGGCATCCGCGGAGCGTTTGTCATTCTGTCCACCCAACGGTGCCATTCGGAGTACCATTGAACCATATTTAATTCCCCGCTGAGCCGAACCGTTCCCTTTCTGTCGCATCTACAGCGGACTTTTGTATGTTAAGTAGTAGAGTGAACCGATCCTTCGCTTCGGCGGCATCAACCCCTCGATTTTTAGAAATTCATACCAGGTGCTACGACCCAAAGAAGATTCCTAGTGGCCAATCGCTGTCGAGAAGTAGTCGAGCGGGGCCGTAGGGGGCACATGGTTGGAGTATGTGGAGTATACCCGTTCGTCGAGTGCACCGGCTCCAATCACGACACGACGCCTTAGATAGGAGGCGCAATGACGCCATGCCTCGGAGAGGACTGGTGGAGTGCCGAAAAAGCCAGTAAACGTTCCTACGCCTATCCACAAGTACCGGTACGCTCTTGTTCTATTCTTTTGGATAATTTTCACACTCTTGCCTACATCCGACTCGCAACGTGCCGAAACACTCTTGGAACCATTGCTTATACTTGCATTATCATCACTGAACTGTAACAGTAAACTTCAAGACAGTTGGTGATTTGGTTCTTCCATATTTGCCTTGACTGTGATTTGTGATTCCTCTCCACGAAGCTTACCGTATAGTTACAGCGTGAACAGTGGAAAGACAGTTACACCGCAACAACACTACCAACATCATCAACATCATCAA
Source organism: Nitzschia palea (assembly GCA_019593585.1). Classification (NCBI taxonomy): domain Eukaryota; phylum Bacillariophyta; class Bacillariophyceae; order Bacillariales; family Bacillariaceae; genus Nitzschia; species Nitzschia palea. The sequence goes on along the minus strand of SWEM01000315.1, from coordinate 19,607 downwards.
CATCATCAACATCAACAACAACTGCAACAGAACAACCAGCAGCATGAGCTCACTTAGTCTACTCTTACTCCCGGTGCTGGTAGCACTGAGCAATCCCAAATACTGCAGCGGAGTGATGGTGCGTTCGGAAAACAGCGGTGGTCTAGCCACAGGCCTTACGTACAACCCAGAAGATGATCAAGTGGTGATTGTGGGCACAACGTTTGAAAGCAGTTTCTGGGGTTTGGGACTTCCCTCGGAGCAAGGAGAATGCTTCGTCGCCCAAGGCGATATCACGCACGAAAATCCTGAATTCACTCGCATGGCTCTGCCCACACCAGCAGTGTGCTTTGGAGGCACTTCTATTGTGCCTCACTCCGACAGTGGAGGTATCAGTGCAGCTTCCATTCTTGGTATGACCCTACATGGTGATGATATTGGGTTTCTACACGTTATCCTCTATTACATGGGGCAACTGGCAGCCAGTTCCAATCCGCCTTCGCTGCTGCCCAATGGCCTCTTGCCGGTGGCTTCGAGCCGTGAATGGGGCAACTCCACTTCTCTCTTTGTGGCAATGCACCCCATTGATTCAAGAACCACTCCCTTTGGCGCCTCGTCCACGGATAACAGTGGAACTGCCAACCGACTCAAGTCACTCCTTCTGTACTGGTGGCATTCCACCCAACCATCACAAGAAGGACTCGTCACAGCAGAACCATCCGAGTTGGTCAGAGGACCTCCTCATGTGCGAAAGGAGGATGCTTTCACTGGACAACTCGCCTTTGATGTCTCTCTGGATCTGCCACTACAATCGAATGCACTCATTGCTGATGTGCTACACCCTGCCTCACCTTCCCCCACGGAGAAGCAACCACTCCTGGTGGTTGGATCCACCAATGCACCGGATGTTACCAAATCACTCTATGGACAGAATACCAATCCAAAAATGCCAGATCAAACGGATTGGGATGCTTACATTCTTTTTCTAGACGCAGACACGGGCGCAGTCTTCAGGGACCCAATGGTAGGAAACGAGACTGACACGCGACGCCATGCCATTCGCATCAACTCTATTGGTGATGCCGATGACTTTATTCACGGAGCCTGCTTGTCACCAGACCATCGATATCTCTATGTCGTTGGAACCACTCAAGGGATCATTCAAGGCATTCACAAGGGAGGTGCATTCGTCATCCAGTACGACATGTCCACATGGGAAATGCAATGGCAATATCAACAAACAGGTATCCAAACGGAAGGCTTGGCATGTTCCGCGGGTGACGATGCTGTTTACATTGGAGGATCCACCGAATCAGATCTCAAGGCATCCTCACTGTCGCAACCGTCCCCAACGCCGGACGCCTTTGTCTCAAAGCTCACTACCGTTGGCCAACACGTATGGACGGAAACGCTTGATACCACTGTACATGAAAATGGAGATCCGCGAAGAGAAATCATTGTTGGAATGCAAGTCACCGCCGTAGGAAAAGTCATGGTACTGATGAATTCCATGAACTTGGACAGTGGAGCGAATGACGTCTTCTTGTTGGATCTTGATCCCTCAACAGGCCAAAGCAACTTGGACGAAGCGCTCAAGAATCCATCGCGTTTTTCTACTTTTTCTTCAAACACAATCAACGAAGTCAAAGATAATTCGGTTCTTGTGGTCGCCATTGTCATTCCAATCCTTTTTGCACTTTGTTTGTTTGCTATCCCTGCCTGGCGACGTCGCAGCAATCGCGTGGAGCGACGACTAACAACACAGTTGCAAAAACCATACTCAGATGCAGAGGAGATTGAAGAAGCACTCACAGAACTTGAAAAATCTGGAGCATCTGTTGTATAATAGGAACCTGATTCTTCCAAAACAAGGGCAAGAAGGATTTTCCTTGCTGGTTATACTTCATGTTACCTTTGACCGTCGACCGCTCTCGGCCCTTCATGTGCCAGCAAGCATCACATCGAACTCACTATCAGTCGAGATGGCTCCAGCCACAAAACCTTTGACGTCGAGAATTGGCCTTGGCGACGAACCCCTTTTTCTATTTCCTTTTTATTATCGGTCACATTCCAACATTTTAAATTGGCAGCCTAACTTCTAGACTCGCTCCAATTAGGAAAATATCAAACTATGGTCTAGCTCGTGTTAGTGAACAAACTTGGGTATACTAATAACCAAATACAAAAAAGTACAAAATCCAGCCGCTGTTTTAGCAATATGTCCCGGCAACATTCCAACGAAAAGGCTGCTTGGCTTCTCTTGCCTCCAAGCTGTCCACTCCATCCGAGACAACATCCGAAGAATCATCACCAGGTTTTCGTTTCGTTTGTGTACCGCTACGATCTTTTCCAGTCTGTCCAGTACTGGTACTTGTACTAGTACCCTTTTTGCTACGATGGTGGCGAAAGAAGTGACTGATCTTTTCACGAGCTGATTCCGAGTCTACTTCCACCCACCCATCTTCTTCCCATTTCAGGAAGCGACCATGACTTTCACGAATGGCGTGGACAATACGCTCGGCAATAGCCGTCTTTTCAAACTTGCCAGCAGCCTCATATTGTGGTCGAACCATTTCACACAAATGGAGGGCACGGAGGTTTCCGGTATGTTCCCGAGTATTCTTACCCCTCCCAAACAATACATCAAAGCGCAACGGAATCATAACGTCATCTCTAGGAGTCGACTGAGACTCTTCACGAGATCTCATGATTTGCAGCCACTGCCGGTGCCACTCTAGATTAACATTTCTCTCCCCATCTCCAGGTAGAAACAAATCATCCGTGGCAATACCGTACGTTTGCAGTTGGAACGAAAGCGAGGCTTTATCACCAAAGTGAGTAATAAATCGATTGCGTGCCTCTCGGCGCGACACCAGCCGGATCGATGCAGCCACAGGTCGCCATATTGGATTGTCAAAACAACAATGCAACGAAGCAATCTTCCTCGGTGTCCCAGCCCGTGCTCGAGCAAATCTTTGCAAGCCAGTAACTTGTAGCTTTCGAAAACCATTTTCGATACCAAGGGCAATCACAGCAATACCCTGTTGTTGATAGCTTTCGTCCCGAGAAAGATTGTCAAACAAATACCAATTTGCTCGGACCTGTCAACCAGAGTATATAACGATAGAAAAATTAGACGATGGTGGCGTGAGGATTCCTCGCAATCTCTACCAAGCAGCTACTCACAATGTTGTTGATCGCAACATCTGGTCGAAGCCCCGGATCAAAGACCAACACCAGCCGACCGGCAACATCTCGTGTCGGTTGTAGATGAAAGAAGCCACTGTTCAGCACCACCAGGTCGTCTTCAGTCAAGTCTGACATTCTAATTGATCGCGCTAGACTTTTGTCACCAAACAACTCGCGCTTAATCTCAAAGTTGCTTTACAATTCTCTGTGCTGCAACTTGCACGTTGAAATGATCACACCGCAAAAACTTGAGCCGAAAACTCCGATCGCTAACGTATGTCTCATTCAAATACTTTGCCTTTTCATAATCTTTGCGATTGCGAATTTTACGTATTTCTTGCTCTAGTTCCAGCAGCCGAAAATCAATATCCAATGGATCGCCCTGAGAATTATGCAATAACCCATGAACATCGTAGGCAATTTGCTCTCGTTGGTCCACCGTCAACTTTTCCAATTCATCCGATAAAATTTTATCAATATCCGCATCATCCGCTTTCGAGGAATGCCTACCGCCGGTAGGCACCTTGGACGCGTCTTCTGTACCTACATCTTTCGCTAAGAGTTCACCAACTCTATTGAGATCACATTCCTCTTGCCATGCCAACTGAATTAGATCATCATCGGTTGTTGATGATGCGTTATTGTTCGTCGTAAATGGTAGAACTTCTCTCGGACCAATTTGTCCGATGTGGTTGTTGCTGGCAGTGTGGATTCGGGGGTTCACGGAAAGGACTGTATCGGCCGCGAGGGACATTCCAGCTGGATGCATCAACTCTTGTAGCACAAACAATACCCAGTGGTAGTGTTGGATAATTGCCAAATACAAGTACAATCAACCTGTAACAGGTTGCACCGACTTGGTTGGTCTCACTGTCAAATCACTCACAGTCAATGCAAGAAGGAGGCTTTGGCAATATATCTTGGGCTGCTATGATCTATAATTGTTCCGTTTTTTTTCGGGGCTTGGGTTCGTTTTACCACCGGTCGTGTCCTACGTTCTACATACATACCATGAAGCGTTATTTGGAATAACGGGCAGTTACTGGTATTTGTTCGTTCGGTTCGTACCGGTAAGTCCTATCGGTAGGTATCATCACTACCGGTGTACCAGGTACGGTAGGCAATAGCATCGATACTCGATACCATGCCTCATCCTTCGTCAAATGGGTCAAACCGTACTTGTGTACCGGTCACCGCCATCCAGAATATCATAACATCAACGTTCCAGATCAAGTCATGACGAGGAGAAATTTCTTCCTATCATGGTCGAACTATTACTTCCTGCCATTAGGCATGTGCAGTCGAAGGGTAGTAGCTCAACCAGACGACTAGTCGAATCATAGGCACTACCACTGGGCTAGCATCCTGCAAACATCATATAATACTGGTCCTCCTTCGGCAGGTACCTACTTGGCTGTAGTTGCTTCTTGATGCTGGTGGAAAATGTGAGCGGCTGGACTGGGCGGCTGGCTTGCTTGCTTGTTCCTTGTTGATTCTTCCTTCATCGTGCTTCGTTCGTGTTCTTGATTTCTTGGTGATTACCAGTACATGATTCACTGTAAAAGCCAGCAGTCAGAGAAATTCTGAAGTCTGGGGTGGGTGGAAAAGTGGCTAGCTGCGGGTGCATGATTGCTGATTCACTCTCCCAGTGCGCTTGACTTCACTACCATGTACTTCGGACTTCGGAGTAGTACCTGGTCCCTATATAACCTACCTGGTAAGTTTCTGGTTTCTGTCCTAATGGTACTCGGACTTTCCTATCATCAGTTTTACCGGTATTATACTACTCGTTCCCTGTAGCATTGTTACCGTGTCAAATATCACTGGTTCCTTCTTGCTACAAGTTGGGCTCCCGTTTCGGCAACCTTCTTTATATATATGCCAAAGACTTCGATATCGCGTTTCTATCCATCGTGAAATCTCTCCCAGACGATTTTCAATGAAATAGTTTTCTCCAAAGAATCCCTCGAAGATTGTTGCTTGGTCCCCGAACTATGGATGGGCTATTAGAATGACATATATTTCAAGACGATATGGAACAGAATGCTGCTGACGGGCATCTCTATCGGAACGTTGCGACGTCCAACAAGACATTGTCACGTTGAAGGGAACAATCTTTGTTAAGTGTAAAATAGCCCTTGGCGGGATTTCCAAACTATAAATCTCTGACGGTAAAATTCAGATGACATTTTGGCAAGTCACATATAATTGTATCACAATTTTATTATCCTTTCATCTAAAAAAAAGTACACACAGAACCATGAATTGCCAAGAACTAAATGATACCCTTTCAAACCATGCCTCGTCCATGGGAGCAAACGAAAATAACTTGCAACGGCGGGCATCGTGGGTGTTACGGCCGTATCCTTTCTCTGCTAACGGGGACTACGACGACGACAACCGTCGGCGTCCTCGCGAAAGGGGAGATGTTTCCCCAGTTCGACGACGAGGATCACAAAGTTCTCCAGATGATAATAACCGGATAAGAAGTCTAAGCAGGACAGTGACAGCCATCGATGCAGTGTTGGCACTTCTAGATACACAAGACGATGACGACGAGCAGGATAATTTCGAGGAACAAGACGACGATTCACATCATCATCATCAGGATGGTACACGCAGCTAACATTTTCGCAACAGGCTTATGGAGCACTTACTGTTCACAGTAAAGGCGGGTTCACTGACGACGACGTCCATGAACAATGGACGTCCGTGAACAATGGAGGAATTGCCGACCTCAAAAGTTGATTTCAACTGTTGCAAGCCTATTTTTGGATAATGGCTGCTTCCTGCCTGATTTCCACCCACGCACCACTTTCGGATAACTCCCCCTGGATGATTTGAAGAAAGCCTGGTAACTTTATATAAGGTCCAACTAACTTTTGTACCATCGATCACAAAGAGTCAGCTTCTAGTTCGTTGATTACGTCTTGTGTATTCACAATTCGACAGTAGCCGTTCATTCCAGCTAGGCCTTGTTGATGCTTTTCATGGGCAGTAGAGGAGCACGCATCATCCACGACAGTCACAAAATAACCCATATCCGCAGCACATCGGACCGTCGATTCCACACATTGTTCCGTGATTTGACCAACGATAACGAGCTGTTCCACATTGAGATTCCGTAACACGTAGTCAATATTCGTCGAATGAAATACCGAGCTTGCTGTTTTGGCAATGTAAACATCACCTCTTCCTTTTGAAAAATTTGGACAAATTTCTGGCAAGAAAATGTCCTCATGGGAGCACGTCACTTTGGGGAGATTGGCAAAGGAAGGTCCCGATAATTTGTAATCCAATGATATGTCTCGACCGTCACTCGTCAAAGATTGGATTGCGGTAAAAATGACTTCACATCCCATTGTCACGTTGGCCGAGGAATCTCGTATCCTCCGAAATAATTCCAGCAAGCGTTGAATGTTGGACAACATTCTTGGAAGAGCAATCGCTTGATAGTACATAGTCTCAAAGTCACAACAGTAGCGTTGCACATCCACAATCAGGAGTGCAACTTTTCTTCGACGCAGAGGAAAATCCGTCCTCTTGGATAGTCCAAGCTTTACAGCTTGACGGAGGCATGGAGTGTCCACAGTCGACATGGAAAGGATGAACAATACTTGTACTGGGAGGTGATTGTCGAGAGTACATATCGTCATAATGGATGCGGCATACTTCAACTTGATGAAAGTGCGGTGTGTAGGCGTCAACCGATGTACCGTTCATTGCTTGTGTACTAGGTACCTGCTTAGGTTCATCCACGGTTTTTGTACCAGATACATTCATCACATCATCATCACTCACTCGAAACAGTCAGGTACAAGGTACCCATGTTGAGCAAGTACTGATTTGTGATAACCACCTGAAAAATACTCATATATGGTGTCATCAATATAAAAACATGTGCGACTCTTCGACGATTTTCAATATCAGATCCGACCATGCCGGAAACGACCTCCAAACCTGTCTTGATCAGATTTCCAAGACATCATGGGATTCCTCGACCAAGCTGTTTGTATTGATACTCGATTCTGTGTACATCAATCCTCCGATGCTTGACCTATTAGTTCAGATCTTGAATCAACCTCTATACCAAGCATCCATCGCGACAGGATCCGAATGGGAGCGTGTAGACTTTAATAATTGCAGCTTTGCACGACAACGTACGACGAGGTCTACCAATGACTGTTCTCCCGACGACAAGCGTCTCCTAGGTGCAACGTTGGCATGTCGAACCTGCTCGATGCAGCTGTTCGGATCTCCTGAGATTCTTGATTGCTTGTTTAGGAGTCCTAAACTTGAATTCGAGGAAGTGGACATGACGCTCCCGACAAGGAATCAAACGTGGTGAGTACCTGGAAACTTGGGGCAGAAAGCAGTACCCAAGAATTCCTTTACCACTGAAAACAAGCTGTCCAGGAAATATCGGTACAAGTCCGGGCACTTGGGGAAACAAAGTTTCCAAAAGGAATAGAAGACAATTAATAGCTTTCAGCCAGCTCTGGAATTGAATTTGTGTAGGATAAGGACCGAAGACAGGCCGTTTCCGGTAAAAACGCCTTGTCCTTGCCATTTCTCGAGTCAGGCCGACGGAAAAGCTGTCACACGGACGAGGAACAAGCAAGAATAAAATTTGAGTGATTTCTTGATTGCACTCGATGGATGTTGTACCTACCAAATCAGTAGAGGGAGGGAACAATATCTTCTCACCCCTTTTTGTTTCGCCGTCGACATGCCCTTTGTTTGGCAATTGGCAGATATTTGCATTTGCGTGACGTAGCCATTCCTCCTACCGCCGTTTCCAGAAGTGTCCATGATGAATCCTGATTTCTCTCTCTTTGATTTTTGTTCAAATGACTGACATGATCGATCGTGACTCGCCAAACTTTATTGGAACGAACAACAAAGCATTCCAGCATATCACCTTTTGTACCTTGGATGGTGACAACATCTAGGAACATCCTCTTTTCTAGATTCTTCAATTGTTATCTCACATCGCTCATTGCCAATAAAAGGAAATTACTTCAGTGAATGAAGATGACCTCAAGGTAGAGTTACGAGAAAACCAGGCTGACGTCTCATCATGGGCTGCACAGCAACCAAAATCAAACTCAACAAAGGCATAGCGCCTCCTTCCAAGAGAATGGAGTAATTGGACTAAGAAGGAGTTCCAACGTCGGAATGGAGAATGATGATCGGAAAAATAGGAGAATGCGATTTGGTAGTAAACATCGCAGTAGTAAAGTAGCTGGTGACGATCGACAATACAGTTCCCGTAGTATGTGTAGAAGCGTCGGGCGGGGAGGGGGGGTGACTCAAGAAACTTGCACTGTCCACGAGTGCTACTACCTCGTGGACTAACCGTCTTGCAGACAATTGCAAAAGAGTTGGCAAATTGATAACGAGTAGCTTCTAATTTTGTGAGATATTTTCCGCTACAATTGCCAGTAACGAAAGCGGATTTCACAGTTGGTGAACTTGGTTTCTAGTTTCTAAAAGTATTCCCGGTCTTCACCGACCAATGCTGGGACAGAAATACGCCTCTTGTTGGGAATTTCACCCTTCTTGAAGAACACACTTAGGGAGGTTCTCAAAGAAATCACGGGTAAAATAGTAGCCCCAAATCACACACGCACGAAGTTCCTCAAGACACATAGCACATGGCGAGCAAGGCGACCTTTCGCTGTAGATTGGCTGCACTCCTAGCGGAAAATGGATCGAAAAACATTTCCGATTAACGTAGAAAGAGTTCCCTAACAAGCATTTTGCATCTTGCTCTTTTGTGAAGGTATTGTGGCTAGGATATTGCGAGGGTCATCAATGGTAAATCATGATGAGTGGAAGCGCCACAGTTCATGCCTTACCTCTGAATCAGAGGACAAGGGTGGTGCTACCTAGTTTGAGTTTGAGATGGCTGAATCCGGGTCGTTTGAATAAGCAGTGTAAAATTCAAATGGTGGCCAACGCACCTTGAACCCATGATAGTCGCCTGCAAATTCATGAAATTCTTCCGGCAGGCAATCATCCTTCCAATGTGTGTTGCTTCAACAGCAAGTACAACTACAACAACTACAACAACTACTACAACTACTACAACTACTACAAGGACTACAAGATGACGACGATGACGACGATGACGACGATGACAACTATGAATTGACTGCTACTACGACGGCGACGTTTGCATGAATTGACACTGTGAAAAGTGAAAATACGTACAGGAAATTATGGCTATGGGTACCAGTCCAAGGTACGACTGGATGAAAAAAATTTACAACTCTGAGTGCGCCAGTCTACGTAAACGTACGTAAATTTGGTCTCGATCCAAGGTATGAATGACTTGATGGAGAATGGAGTGTGGGCGGCAGAACGTATTGGGTGTGTCAACGTGTCAACATCAATTCTTGGTCTCACAGTCAGTCGAAGATACGACAGGATCAATTGCTAGAGATTACCATGCCCCGGAAGATTTTCACAAAATACGAGAAGCGTAACATGCTTCTAATTGTAAAAGAACGGAGAGCCAAAGGTGAAGTACTCCAAACAATTGCTCGTAGCCTGAAAGTTCAGGCAAAACAGCTTCGATATTGGGAGGACAAGTTGTCCAATGCATGCCCATCAAAAGGAAACGAAAATTGTTGGATGGAATTGAGGAAGTGTTACTTCAATGGCTCCTTGAAAGACTCCGACAAGGGGACAGCCCCTCAGTTCCGGAGGTAACTCGGAAGGCATTGGACCTTGATCCATCTTTTGGTTCTAACTCTTCGTATAAATCGAAACGCAGCTGCATTGAACGCTTTATCAAGAATGCACGTGAAATCCCAACAACACAACAGCATCCTGTTAATGAGCAGCCATGTGACAACCATACTAGTCCCAAGATTATTTATGCAAAGCAATTTGTTGTGGATGATAAAAAGGTTCCTTTTCTCCCACCTGATTTTATAGAAGGGAAAGAATTTCCATCGGTGATGGAAGCACGACGAAGATATAATGATCTCAGATTCAAGAATCGAAGAAAGCGAAATCAATATGTGCCAAGAGCACTGTACAAAAACTTGTTTCATGACAAATATGAACTTCTTGATCATGATGTTATTGGGGATTTCAATATAAGGATTGAAAACACACCAACATCGTTGATGACATCAATGGAGAAAAGGAACCAGAAGAGGAAACAAACAGGACCCAACTCGGCTATTACATGGGTGAAAGTTCGATCAGCCTATAACCAACCACATTATCTTCGTTCCGTGTTGGCCGTGGATGAGCAACTCAAAGTGAATAAGGGGGAAGTTCGCACAACTCGTCGAGATCTTGGGCATATGTGGCAGGCTGGATTAAAGAACAGAGGCCTTATCACAAAAAATACAAAACACTACAAAGCGACAGAGTCAACATTTGTTGGCTCAAACAACGGTGAAACAAGGAGTCCAACTCTTTATACCATGAACTACTTCATGTCGGCTTTTTTTGAACGTGCATTTCCAAACGAATTAAAGCAAATTCGACAAGGAAATAAAGGTATGACAATTGACGAATGTGTTGGTGGTGATGGTTCCCTCCATACATTTTCAATATCTCGTGATTTGGGGAATGCTTCTCACTTGGATAAAGGTGATCAAAGTTTTGGAATTTCATTGTGGGTTGAAAAAATACCTGGCAGAGCAAAAAACTGGTATTTTATTTTACCGTGTACAAGTTGCCTTGAAAATCCATCTAAGGCAATTGTCATTAAACAGTCACATGGCGTGGCAATTTCATGGGATGGTCGAGTGATTCATCATTGTACATCGGTGACAGACGTGGGTGAGAAGAACCATGTTTATGGTAATTTTGCAACTACAAGCAAATTAGGATCGTTGGGATAGTACGGTACATAGTATATAACCTGACTGTAAATTGAACATTCGAAAGATCAAAAACTGTTTATATTAGCAAGACTACTGGTAGTCAAAGACCCAAAGCCGGCGTTGATTTTGTTGGGTTGCTGATGCCCAAGGAAATGTGCAATTTCAATGATAGATTCTGGAGGAAACGTAAACCGCACTGGACCGGCATTGCTGTCATTGTGTCATTATCAATCATTGTCGATCCAACCCCAGATGGTCCTCCCGAAAAGAAAAAAGGAGGAGTCGGCGATGGAATCAACGGGTAGTCCTTTGTGTTGGAATTTGGTACCTGCCGAATAATGGAGCGCAAAGGTTGACGTTTCATTACTACTGCTGCTGGCAGTGTGAAGAAAGGATTCCAGAGGGTCGACCAAAGACATGTCATCACTTTGGCCCACAATATCATACTCAAATTATACGTGGCATCTTGGTCAAATTTTGGAGTACACCACGATCCCCGGTATGATACAAGAATTGAGCCAAGGTATAGGCTGCCATCATCGCGACTTGAGGTTTGTCGGGATTGGAGGGGGCTAGTCTCAAAAGGGCCTTTTGAGTGGAGCATGCCTCTCAATGGCACTAGGGGGCCATTCATCAAGACATGGAACGCGTGCTTTACTCTCTACTTCTTTCATAGTACAGCGGTTGTCTTCTAGCGCAAGTGGAACCCGCAGGACCTCCACTAACAGTAACCACATCACACTCGATGGCCCCAATCTTGATTAATTAAGCAGGATGCCGATGATCATGGAGAAGATCTAATTACACGCATTGGCCTGGTTTCTCGTAGAGACAGAAGCTACTGCCGGCGGTTTGCTTGGATCAAAGAGATGATATGCCGTCGCGTTGTTACCAATATAAACTCCAAGTGTTGGAGGATTTTTCGGTGGTGTCGCGGTTCTCGTCAGTACAACCGGGGTAGATTTATCCTTCAAGGGAAGGCGTTCCCATTTGTCAAGAGTTGGAAATCCGTCAATGACCTGTCCAAACACTGTATGCGTATTGTTCAAGTGTGGTTGAGGCTCGTACAGAATAAAGAATTGTGACTTGTTGGTGTTGGGGCCCCGATTGGCCATACTGAGACGTCCTCGACGATCATGTTTATTATTGGGATGAAATTCATCTGGAAAGGTGACTTCATCACCCCAAATACTGGACCTGGACCCAGTCACATGAGCTGGTATCACCACCTTGAATCATAAAGCCACGAATGTTGCGATGAAAGATGGTTCCATTGTACTTTCCAGCGGCTGCCAAGGCGAGAAAATTAAAGGCGGTACGGGGACAAGTGTCACAAAAGATCTCGGCCTTGATATCACCGTTGGTTGTGTGTATGGTAACAGACATGACTTGGCTTTTGTACGGTCAAACTCAAGCACACACACGCACAGAGAAGGAAATTTAGTTCCTGGTGTAGTTGTAGTTGTTGTTTTTGAAATCGCCGTTTATTATATTCACCCGGTACAGCAGCAATTCTACAAGAACTGGTCGTCTCTACCGGTACATGTGGGCTTGGGGATTTGGGATGCACTTGCAAAGTCCAAAAGAGAATCCAGTATGCCAGCCGAAAGATCGAAAGATCTCGTCACATGGGGTCTTGTGAGTCGAGTCGTCCGGGTCAAGCTTGTTCCAGCAACCGTAGCAAAAGTACCTGGTAGAAATCGAACATGACATCCATCATCCATACACACGAGACGAAGTCCTCCTGAATGCCTTGAGCTCACAATCGACTAACGAACAACGAACAGAATCCCATGGCCTCAATAAGTCGCTTGAACTACAAGCATCCATTGTTATCAAAGAGCTTCCAGATCGCATGCTTGCGTCTTTCACCGACCAGTACACGTAGTTCTTGTGAACATTCGATTGATCATGAAATACCGGGACCATTCGTACATCGACAACGGCGATTCGCCTCTACAGTCTCCACCACTCACAGTCACAGTCAGCAGCAGCGCCTAGAATCGATCCAACATCTTCACTCTCAACTGTCTCCATTATCAGAACTCATTTCCAACCCCTACGAGTTGGAACGACATGGGCGAGGGGAATCCTATCATCCCACGCAACGACCCGAAGCCATTCTCCGCCCTGCCTTGGTGGAAGACGTTTCCAAGATTTTGGCATTTTGTAGTCAACATTTGATTCCAGTTGTTCCCTTTGGGGCAGGAACAAGTGTAGAAGGTCATGTTTGTTGTTTACAAGGGGGAATTAGTCTGGATACCAGCCTCTTTCAAAACATTGAAGCACCAACGACCTTTGACCCGGCATTGCCATTGCCCGATGCCATGGCTCGGGTGGGATCTGGAGTAACTCGAAAAACATTAAATCAAGCATTGCGTCATACAGGAATGCAATTTGTGGTAGATCCTGGTGCAGATGCCACCATTGGAGGCATGACAGCGACGGGGGCTTCGGGGACCACCACGGTCCGTTATGGCACCATGAGAGAAAACATATTGCAAGTGGAATGCGTCTTGGCCGATGGGACAGTGGTACAAACAGGAACAAAAGCATTGAAGAACTCTGCCGGCTACGATTTACTCTCACTTCTTTGTGGCTCAGAAGGGACCTTGGGAGTCATTACATCCGTCACTGTCAAACTTCACCCCATCCCTCAACATGTCATGGCGGCAGTGTGTGTCTTTCCGTCTATCAAAGAGGCAGCCCAAGCAGTGGCAATGCTCAAACTATCGGATATTCCCGTCTTGCGATGCGAACTTTTGGATAGTACCAGCGTGGCTGCCTTTAATGCGTACAAAAAGGACTTGCCCGATAGGAAAGTGTCGCCGACGCTCTTTCTAGAATTCTCTGCTAGTTCGGAGGAAATTTTGCAAGAACAAGTTCAAATGACGGCGTCCGTCTGTGACGAATTTGGAGGATCCGACTTTGAGTGTACTGCAGATGAAGAAGAACGCAAAGCCTTGTGGGCAGCTCGTCACATGCTCTACTATGCTTCCCTAAATCTACGACCAGGATCCAAAGATGCCATTACAACAGATGCTTGCGTGCCTATTTCAAAGTTTGCAGAGCTTATTGATGCAACTGCCAAACATGTTGAAGAAATGGGAGTGGTGGGACCTTGTTTTGGCCATGCGGGTGATGGCAATTTCCACTGCATTCTGCCCATTGTCCCGGGCGACTCGGAAGAACATATTGCTAAACTGCACGAGATTAGCAATCGCCTTATTGAAAGAACTTTACAGGCAGGCGGTACATGCACTGGAGAGCATGGAATAGGTTATGGAAAAATCAAATACCTCCAAAAGCAATATGGGTTCGGGACGGTACAGATGATGAAATCCATCAAGCAATCGCTGGATCCCAACAACATTCTGAATCCAGGCAAGGTTGTCATACTCTAGTCGAACCGACCAGTAACCAAAACTTTTTCATCTAAAGGATACGGTATTCTCAACCAGCACGCACGCACCCACGGTTTTCGGCAATAAGGCACCTCGCTGATTAAAAAAAAATGGTTGTTCTCTCCCTATGAAGCAGGTCAATGCTAAACCCGTCCTGTGACAATTCAAGAGCTGCCTGGTCATAACATTTCGTTTCTCGCAACGTTTGGTGCTCCTAGTATGTAGTTTGGTACCAGGTACATGGACTCCAACTTCATTCTAACACTTACTTGAAGTTAAAAGCCAACATTTGTCGTTCTGGTCACAGCGCGTATTCTACTATGTACCAGGTATTTGTGTCCTACCAGTTCGGTAGGGTACCAGGTACGGCAAGACCGCTGCATATATCATGTTTAATAGCGATAGCGATTTGGTATCTATTTTACGTACTACGGTAGTAGTTGTCTATCGACCACCCACACCAAATCGGTCAGACACTCAATCCACGGCTGTTAATCACCATAAATAATAATGGTCATCATCATCACTACTAATAACAGTACTGTAAAATACCAGCGTCAACTTTACCCGGAAAATTTTTCTACTGAAAGTACTTCATTGTTAGCAATTGTGAACTATCAGGAGGTGTTAAGGGATAGAATCGATTAGAAGGATATAAAAGATTACAAGGATATTTTTAAAAAAGTGGCAAGAAGCATGGAAAGTCAACTCGGGACGAATACTACGGATATGGCCGGAAACAAAATTAATCCAAAATCTCAACACTGTGAATCAAGAAACTTTGCCACCGGATCACTAGGTCGATGTGGAGTAATAACAGCGTTACCGCATTTCCCAGCTGTAGTATCCGCCTGCACAGCTTTACCAAGCAAGTACGAAGGGTCATATGGGTTTAAACTTGAACCAGCGGACACGAAGTCCGGAAGAATCCTTTCATGTGAAGGATGAAAAAGTTGTATGGACACCAAATTTTCTCTCTTCTGGTCACCATAGGAGTGCAAAGAGTTCAAGCAGATGCCATGAATGTGATCCTTGGATACAGAAGTTCGATTTGTTTGGCAATCGTACAGCGAAAAAACCCTCGCGTCGACTTCGGCGTCCAGAAGTCCCTCTTGGCCACGATATCGAGAGAAAGAAGAAACGATGGATTCCTTGCTTCGTTGTTCAAACATGGATAGTGTTTGTCAGAATTATTCTGTGAAGGATTTCACTGGATGGGACAATTCACCTGCTGTTGCGGCATGGACTCAAGCGGAAAGGGGAGCCGCCAAGATACTCAATGGGACGGATTGTTTTGGTATTTCGGTTTGCAATGTAAGTCAAATGACCGCAGCAAGTTTACAGTTAGGTCTCCGAGAAATTGGTAGTCTTTGACTGTGAGTTGAGGAGGGAAACTGCCAGATTACAAAGTGAAAAGGGCTCCTAATAACAGTAAATGCGAAATCCTCGGACTTGTTCCTCCCTCGTGTAATTCTACAGGCGCATGCATTGGAAATCTTGGATTGCATCATGGTATCTGCTCGCGTGCTACCAAGAAATATTCTTGGAATGGAACATCGAATGCAAACCTTCTAAGTATTCGAAAATGTTTTTCTTCATTTCTAAAGGTGAATATTAGAAAAGTGCCGACGGGGGGCAGTTCTCACCCATTCCTACTTGAATCACTTGTCCGACCCCGCTGCGAATCTAGAACCCGTTACTCCCGACAATGGCCGACAAATCGCACCTTTTCGCGCCGACAAAACCACACCCAAAACGAGAGGATTTGCTGTTAGGATTTTCATCTATAATTTTGCCGTGTTTGCTCCATTCCACTAGACTTTGAGATAAATTTATACCATCCTTTCCAAACGAGAGAGTAGTATTTCAAATTCAACTTTTACTATGGTAGGTTACAGGATCAAATCGTTTTCATTCTGGCCAATCCTTCGCCCGACCGGATTCTTACTAGTGAAAGAGGTGATTGCGTCCTCATTTGTACGAATCGATGATCCTGTCATATAGCGATTTCATTCCCTCGTAATCTGATTCTGGAGCCTGAGCTGTTATGCTAACCAGTACGTTTCCTGCTCCACCCGCTGCTGCTGTCGCCAATGAGAAAATTGTGCGATAATGAGTTTCGGGCTGATCAGGGACTTTGATGATGTAATCGAAAAAGTAAGCCTGCTTTTTACTCTCGGAGCTCAACATTTTACTCGTCACGTCTGTTACCCCAGCAAGGGTCGATTTCGGGAGTATAGTGGCTTGTGCGACCTAGATGGCAATTGGAAGAGTGAGAACGACGAGTCAAGTCTGTAGGTAGAGAAAAAGATGCACTTACTTCATCAACCGATCCGAAGCTTCCCAGTGATGTAAAGTCTGAGCGAACTGGCGTGTATGCAACAAACAAAAGAGTTTTCCTTTCGGAACCCGGCTTGAAGTAAAAAACAATCTTGCGGCGATCTGGTAGACTCTGCGTTGTCGTCTCCCAGGTTTTCGGGACCAATATCGAGAATTTACAATCAAGATCTTGAAATTCCACCAGATCGTCTTCCGCGGAAGAAACTTGGGGACCTAGAAAAGAAGATGCGGAAACCAATAAAGTTGCCTTCGAAGACGTCGACGCCAAGAACCCTCGTCTCGTCGATGTGCTGCTTCGCTCGGCATGCGTTGAAGACACTTGAAGTTCAGGTGAATACCCAAGGGTCGCGATAACGCAAACAAAAAAGGATATTGTTCGTATCATCGTCGTCCCTTCCAAGTTGTGATGTGACCCCTTCCCTTTCGGGTTTAATCATTGTCATTTGTCATGTATTTCTACCTGTACCTGGTACGTAACATACCCGTACATCATCTCCGATCTCCAATGCGATGACGTCAGCCATCGCTTGCCGATAAACTGGACTAAAAGGTGCCTACAACTGATCGTAACGATCAGTTGTAGGAGGTCCATCACGATTTTATCCATCATCTCGTCATCATCGTCATCATCATCATCATCATAGTCATCGTAGTCATCAATCCTGTCATCAGTAACGTTATCGTCACCATCATTGTTCCACGTTACCCCCCGCGCCGATATCAAATCAAGAAATCGGGATGGGTTTCGAGGAACTCACCGCAATATAGTCGGGTACTTGGAGTCTTGGAAATGCCCTATATGGCCGTACCAGGTACAAGATATGCAAGGCACGGATTCCATACCCCGCAAGAGCGATTGCCTAAATATTCCTTGACCCTCCCATTCGCTCGTATGATGTTGTTGTACGCTCTTCGTTCCACGCGAGTCTGGGAGAAAGAATAACTGTAAGTAACAGTTTGTAAATATAGTGATCGTCGTTGCAACCATTCCAAACTCTATCACGAGTGACGGCGCAATCAGTTGTCCGGTGAAGTCAGACATTGACGTCTCACGGCTTCCCATGCATTTGATTAGGAAGGCTGACAAAATGGGATTTTTTGATCCTATAAATCTGGTACAAGGTACATCTGGACGCATTCCGAAAGAAGCCAAAGTAAAATTTACTACCGGTAGGGCAGTACAAGGTACCGGTACCTGGTACGAAGATCTGCACAGACTGGTGTGGGCACATATACCAACAATTAACACGCGACATACTACAACATCACCTGAGAAATTTGTGTGATCACAGTTTGAATCTTTTTTTCCAAGAAAACTGGCTACCGGTAGATCATGATGATCTTCTTGGTTCTCATCCATGATTCGCAAAATTCTATGCAAGTTTGGCGCTGCTTCTTTGTTCTCCCTCGTTCATAGCAGTATCTTGCTTTGTTTCGAAAGTACAAGCAAAAGAATGCGAAGAAGAATGCGATGCCATGCAAAGAAGAATGCTGTGTCATCATCCTTGGTTGGCGCTTCTTCTCTCGCGCTCCTTTTGCTTCCTTCGGAGCAGCGGCATGTGAGGCATTCGATCGATCCATCCATCAATGAATGATTTCATAAAAACGCAATCCTTGTAGTTCACTTTTATGGCTTGCAACCCAAAAGCTGGAGCGCCACGACCTCTTTCTTGCAACAAAGAACCAAGAAGCAACTCTAGCCACCATTATGATCTCTCACCACAATTTGCTCTTGTTTCTGTCCCAGTTCTCCTTTGTCACCATCCTGACAAGGGCTGGAGCGGTCGATCATGCAAGTTTGACCACTGCTGATGGCAACAACATGATCTTCAACTACGACGAGGCCATCAACAACCTCCTCCACTCTAGAAGCCTGATCTTTGACGATCATATGTATTCCCACAACAGCAAGGAGCATGAGGAGGACAAATACAAGGAGGACAACAACAACAACAACAACAAGGATAAGAACCATGATGACAACAACGACAACGACAAGAACCATCACCACAATTACAACTACAAGAATGCTGACAACCACAAGAACAACGATGCAGAGGACTGGAACTCTAATTATAGTAATGAAATGAACTCAAATGATAGTGGTGACATGAACTCGAATGACAATGACTGGAACTCGAATGACAATAACTGGAACTACCACCATGACAATGGGCCTGACAACCATGACAATGACAACCATTACAATGATAACCATGACAATGACAACCATGAGGACAATGGGCCTGACAACCATTATGATGACAACCATGACAATGGGCCTGAAAACCAAGACAATGGGCCTGGCAACAATGACAACCACGACAATGACAACAATGAAGGGCACAACAAATACGACAGGCGCATGATGATCCATGAGTCAAACAGGCAATTTCTTCGCCATGGAGAAGCCTAGTAGTAATATGTAAGCAAGCGGTGTTTTAGTGTGAGCAGGACTGCATATGCATCTTTGCACCTACCGGTAGCTTCTCTAGGAAAGATGACCATAAATTACCACTAAAAATCGAATAACTGTAGTAGTCGTAAGGTCATTGGAGAGAAGCCAAAGAATCATTAGCAAACTACTAGTAGAACAAAGCAAATTTCAAACACACAAAGGTGTGACCAATTTCTACCACGACTATCTCCTGTGTTCGTTGTGGCCAGTGGTACTGGCAGTTTAACCTACCGGTAGAGGTTCACCAGTCCATGGTACCTCGTTTTTATAGTATGAATGCACAATTTAGTGGTATGAACAACAAAAGTGTGCAATCATCTCTTGTAGGGTCGATGCTGGTGATTACGTGGTCACGACTGAACGCCATATGCCATGGCTATATTTCCT
>SWEM01000314.1:0-36095 GCA_019593585.1 Nitzschia palea | reverse complement strand
AGGACATTACAATTATTAGGATATATGCATTTGACAAGTGTTCAAGCCCTCTGTGCAATTCTCCCGACATGGGGTACACGATTGTTCCTGCGACCTTCTCTCATCACAAGGTTTCTTATTTTATCACAACCAACCACAAGCTGTACCAGGTACTACTGTACAGCGGTAGCAATATGTACTATAAAGGAACCCTGCTCAGCATGATCCATGTTACACGACTGTAGTTTCGAATAGGCACCGAACATGTGACCCGTGAAGTAGAGACACAGGCAGTACCAGGTACATCGATTGTCAAACCTGGATAGTACTCTGAAAGTCTCCTGCTTGTTCTTACCGGGAAAAGTACCGTAGCATCGACAAGAAATGGGAGGATGAAAGAGTTTGAGATAGCCTGGAATTTTTATAATAGAAATTGACACGACTACAGGAATCATCAATCAAACGTATAATGATAGTGTCGTACATCTTTCAACCATGGAAACGATCCATGACGATAGAAGGTTCCTTGTTCCTTGTAAAACCAGACTACCGATATATCAACATTGTACAAGTCCATCTTACAATGGAAGCGGTGTGATTAGACCCTTCTCATTCATTCGTTCGTTTCGTTTCGTTCGTTCCTCTCTTAATCCTCGTAGAGTTGTGACACTGAATTTCGCCCTCCTGGGGATAGCATTATCATTGATCGCAACTCTCTCTGTAACTTTTCAAGGTCAATAGTCATCAGCCTTCACCGATTGTGAAGATTCAAGAATACAAAATACTGCGCGTTTGGGACTCTTTCGGTACAGTGCCTCTACGTACTCTGGCGAAGTCAACTTTGTGGATAGGTCGACGTGTCGGACGTATGAGGGCAACAACCAGTTGGAGTTGCTCGGGCATTTAGTATCATGACCCCAATCTTGACAGGGCTGAGATCTGCAACCCAAGTCCCTATTGGGTCTGGATGATCATTTTTCTTCATTGTGTAAAGTTGAGGCATCGATGGGTATGGACAGTGTCAAATCTCTACTGGAGCAGTGGCTGCGATTTTTGCCGTGGCCTGTGACTCGCTTGCTTGGATATGCGTAGGTATAATGGCAAGAAGTCAAATAGTATATTGGTTTGACAACTACATGGATAATCCAGGAGCACCATAAACAAGTGCCGGAGTGCTGCAAATGTGCGACGATATGTGAGCCTTCCGAGTTTGATGCTGAAGAAAGGGTCTTTCCATTCACGTCCAGACTTGGATGTCCCCAGCGAGCGAAAAAAAGTCGTCAGACTGGGGTGTTTTGTTCTTCAAGCGTTGAAAGCGTTGAGGGTGTCTATGATCGGGATGCGATCCTTGATAGATTTTTCAGGCTTCTCATGATGTTGATTCTTAAGGTGGACGTACAAATGAATCTCCCTATTCCCACCCTTCCCATTTGAAACTTAGAATGACGATCTTTTCTCATGAGAAACAATTCACTTTCCATTCCATGGCAACTGTTGAATGAAGTACGTTTGGTTCTAGTTATGACTTTGGTTGGATTACCAGGAACGTCGGATGTGTGAAGTATCTTGTTAATTGTAACCCTGGGGAGAAAGTCATAGTTCTGAATCCAATAGTAATAAGGCTCCATTCTGTCGCTGCCTCAAATTTAAAAGCGCTAGGGCTTCATTCTTCACAGCTTCAAGCCTCGTGCCTTGTTGCATGTGTCAACAAGCTAAAACTAAAATCAACTCATGAATTTCTGTTGTAGCATTTTTTCAATCTGGTCGATCTGTTCGGTGACTGTCTCCAATGTCAGGCCTTGACTTGCAATCGATTGAGATCCAGTTTCTGGAATGCCTGTCAGAAGGGGCAAGATGGATTTCAACGTTGAGAGTTGCCCAAATAAATCATCGGTATTCTGACATACCGTCAGCATACACTGTAGAGCACGTAAGTCTTGATTTTGTGAAAACATGCAAGCTGCCCAGGCATCGCTTCGGGCCGTTTGCCAATCTCCTAGTTTCATTCTGGCGTTGGCACATTCCAAATACGAAGTTACTAGCCATGACATGGCGGTAGCACTCTCTTCACTGGCACTAGCCTGAAGCTCTTCGACGACTCGACGACCGGCAAAGACACCACTCATGAATGCATCACATGCATCCCGATACTTTTCCTCTACAACAAACTGTTGACCTTCTCGATAAAATTCCAGCGCCATTTGGAGACGAGCGTCGCGGAAGGAATACTCTTGAGAGCTTGGAGAGGAAAGTGCATAGACCCAGAGCCCGACTACCTTTATAACTATCGTAGAAAAAAACATATTCTCAATCACCAAATCACTTCACACTCACAACTTTTTTCTCTCACTCATGTCAATGATTGTTGCAAAACATGTGAGACGTCGCTGCACGGCACTGAATTTACGTGTACCGCATACAACGTGTACTGGAAACGACCCAGGCGATAAATTCGAAGCCGCGCTTTCGATGATAAGTGTGTCAGTGGAGTGTCGCCCACAAGTCACAAGGCTTTTGTAAAAATGAGGTTGCTGCATTTGACATATTCAACAATGAATGGATATATTCGAGTCCTCCTCCAGCACTCTCATTTTATTTTGTGGCGAGCGTGCTGTGCAGGATCGCTGAAATGATTGACTGTGAGTGATTTCATCGAACAAAGGCGACAATCCAATCACACACAACTTGACACTACTGAACTTCGAACATTTTCACCTAGAATTCATTCGAACTGTCAACCATGGATCAAGAACTTGAAAAGAGACCAGGATGGCCTCTGTGTACGAGGTACGTTTGCCGATTGCAAGCCATACTTTACTCCAAATCTCAACAATTGACTCACTTTTCTTATGCAAAATCTCGCTTTGCCTCGTTCAGATTCTTTTTCCTAGTCTTTGGATCAGGTGCCATTGTATCGTCTGTTTTCTCAGTGTACTCGTGCGAGTTTTTCTCTTATCGGTCCTTGGATGGTCAACCATGGGAAGGCCTTACTCCGCCCTTTGATGGCTTGGCATCGGCATCGGTGGGATTATTTCGGTATTCGGAAACCATCTCGGACGGTGAACTATTCGGAGAAAACTGTGTGACTTATGAAGATTGGACTGATGTTGGAGAACAAGTGTACTTTTACGCTGCTCAATGGTGTAGTCTACTTGCTCCTGGCATGGCATTTCTAGCTATATTGCAAATCACCTGTGAATGCTGCATGTGTCGAATCAAGGGAAGTTATATCCTCAATCGATTCTTTTTTATTGCGGCGAGTATTTTGCAAATGTGTTCCTTTTTGGTTTTTACTGAAACTCAATTTTGGTAAGTATTCTTCTCGAGGATTGAAGCTAGGGTACCAGTGTTTTAGGGGAAATGTGGCTCACAAATGCCATCTCCGTGTTTACTTGTGACCCTCAGTTTCGACGCGGCATCTCAAAACCAATGTCGTCTCCAAAATGGTGCCTTTTATTCTCTCGCATCGGTAGTTGTCTATTTACTTTTGGCCGTTGCATCGATTGGTATGATCCCCTACAAGGATGTCAAAAGTTGCATGGGGTGCTGCATCAGTACCCGAGTCCCCAGAGAACGAAAGGCTGCAACTACCATCAACAAGGTGGAAGGAGACACAACAAGTGAGGATGACGGTGAGCGTCAAAAACAACATGGCGGGGACAAAGATCATGATGATGATGAGGAGGATGACGAGGATGATAATCTCCTCAACATTCACACTACCCGTGAAAACAAGGATCCGGGTCAATTGGTCGAAGATGAAGAAATAACCGTTGACCAATTCTCTCGGCAACAAAAGCAAGGCCAGCAACCAGAGGAATTTCCAACCAATGAGGCTGATGTTGTAGCCGAAATCCTCTCAACGGACAATAACGAGAGTCATGATGGCAAAGTCGCCGATGTCTCAGCATCGAAAGCCCAAGACAACATTGTAGTAGATATCGAATCACCATCCCCAGAACAAGAGCAACAACAACAGCAGCAGCTTGCAGAGGAAATTGTCAGGAATGATACTTTAGAGTCGGAACAAACGAGAAGTCCTGACTTTTTGGATATGTGCTGTGGAGACCCATTGGAATTGGAAAAGTATTTGGGACGAAAGAATGATACCTCGACCAAACAGCTATTGACGTCGACAGAGGGAGTGGCCAATGAAACTACGATTCCGTCTCTTCAAAGCTCTTTGAGCAAAATGGCTATTGAGGACGAGTCCAAGGGAGCCACACTGGGATTCCAATACAGCGGTAAGGATGATCAATCGTCGGACAAATAAAGTCATTGCTTGGAGAAAGGAGAGACCAAACATTTGATGATTTGTGGTGTTTTTAAAACTGCATATACTTGGGAACATTCATGTCAATAGCCACACATTAATTTAATAATCAAAAGTGCTTACAAGATTGTAAGGGATAATTTGTCGAAGTGAAATGACTACTCGTGCCTACACCGATAGCACCGTAGAAGCTCGAAAGTCCAAAGTTGTCTTCATAGGGCAAAAACAGGAATCAACCAACATAACGCGAAGCAAGTGAACCGAGTACAGGTATTGTCTACCGGTAGAGATATACACCTTGGCAATGGAAGAAACAATGTTATATTTCCATGTTTGGCTCTAGCAGTGTTTTGGAGACAAATGGTAGAAAAGGGAAAATATCTGTCCTAAAACCCAATCTTGATTGTAAACTATTCTAAACGAAGAGATTTCTAAGATATTAAATACCTGTTGAGAAAACAAATGTTGTTTCTTACATTATGTTTTATTAATAGCAGAATAGGACGGAACAGTCTAAAAAAGCGAGTGCTGACACACAAAAAGAGTTGCAAGACCCGGGAACCACACCACACACAGAGCACTCTTTATTGACTCTTGAGAGCCTTGGCTTCTTGGAGCGCATCCACTTTCAAGTACTCATTTTCGTAGTCTTCCGGAAACCATCGCATGCTGGTATTGCCGACCATGATATCCACAGTCTTTTTGAGACGCCAAAACACATTGTGCTTGATGTATGGGACACCGTGACGACGGCAAATTTCCTCCATGAGTGGTGCCGACTTTTGATAGCTCAACATGGAAAGTTGTGGCCACATGTGATGTTCAATCTGATAGTTCAACCAACCATGCATAAAATCGACAAGATCAGTTCCCATTGAATAGTCGACCGATGCCAACACTTGTCGGAGGTAAAAGGATCCAGAAAAGGGACGGCAGGGGCGTCGGAATCGGTACATGTCATCTCCAGCATGGTTGGTAACAACCGCAATGAAACCATGAACATTGGTAAGGAGATCGGCCAAGAAAAGATTCTTGACTGCATTCCAGTACATGGTGGAACCAACTCCCATGTAATCACCCACCGCGAGCCAAGGCAACGGAGTGAGGAAAAAGTGGATAAGCAAGTAGGGGCCAAGTACAACAGTCACAAGTTCAGTGAACGAATAAAAGTGGTTGTTTCCAAACAAGCATTCCTGAACAGTGACGGCATCCTCGGGCTTGACATTGGCAGGAATGGGTGTACCATTGCGTCTTAGACGTGCCAATTTGAGTTCCTTGTAGGTATTGGGGGCATAATAAAACCACTTCCAAGTCATCATGGCAAGTACTACGCGGACATACTTGACCAATAGGGGTGCATTGGAAGCTCGGACATTGGACAAGTTTTGCTCGACCAAGTCAGGATCGGTGATCTCACTCAAGTTGTAATGGTGACGATTATTGTGTTCAACATTCCATGCTTCGGGCATCATCCAATCAAACCAATCATTGAACCGCCGCCAAAGAGATCCAAGGCCAAACTTGAAACGTGACCAGCGGCTCTTGTTGGGATGACATTTCTCGTATCCCCCGTGGCAGGTATGGTGCGCAATCATGGTCCATCGTGAAAAAGTATACAATGAGAGACCAATGACCGAGATAGGATTCACTCCAAAGCCCATTGTGAGAAGTCCGACAGCGGCACAACAGTTGGACCACATAATCATCTTATTCAAGTGGGCAACATCGGCAGGTCCTTGTTCCGCTTCCAGCTTCTTCCCCAAAGCTCGCACTTCTTCCGAAAAGGCTTCGAAATCAAACTTGGCCAACCATTCATCCTCTTGGGAAAGTTTGGTTTCCGAAGACAATCTGGTCTTTTCAAGAGACGCTACCTTGGAGGTTAACTCTGGAGCGCACATGGTGTTCTGAATAATAAGATAATGGCTGGAAACGTGTACCTGTTATAGGATCGATGCAATCCTTTTTTCTACCCAACACCACAAAGGTTTAATTTTGTGACGCAGTGCCTGCATGCCGATGGTCTCGAATGGCGGTGCATGTCGGCCACGTCTTTGGTTTTCTGTACAAATGGCAGAAAAGGTGATGACGAAGGCTGTAATAATTCGGTTTTCACCTCGGTACAAGTAGCTGGTCATATATGTCGTATGGGGAGTATGCGCGCCTGTCGCGCAATCCGTAGTCGTAGTAGCTTGTTGATTCGCCCTCACAACGAGGTCGTCTTTTGGAGCGGAGGTGGTCCTACCGGTAGTAGAAGAATACATTTTTATTGGTCTGTCGTCATACCGTTAAGAGCACTCACAGTAAATCGAAGGCCACCCAACACCCAACCCGCCGATCATAGCTGGGGCAATAGATTTGGCAGATATCACGACAGTACAACGACACAGATGGTCTCATTTGACCGTTGCGGCATGCTAAATGACGGCGGCAATGGAGAGCGAATCCGTCACACAATCGGGGAAGGAAAAAACTACGTGGATGCCAAACGTCGGCTCGTTCAAGTTGGAGGGAAAAACGACTGCGTACTACTACCAGGTAACGTCGGTTCTCTTTATGCCGCAAGGCCCTTCCGTGGACCGAGTCGGCATCATTCCACTTCATCAGTCATTCATATCCCAATCGCCACACTTTTTCTTCTTTGGCAAAGGAAAAGAATCGTAACCCAAGTGAAGTGGCTCTTGGTCGTCCAAAAACATTTCCCTTTTCATTTCAACCAAGCTACTAACTACGAACATACTAGCTTGGATTCCATAATTATCATGTGCCGACTAGAAACAATTCCTTCCCAAGCTACTGGCAAGTCGCCACCTTCGATAGCAGAAACAAAACTGGATGCGGGTGATGAATGGATTGCCAATTTCGATTTTGATTCCTTTTCTGCCGAGATTCGAGCCCTTGGAAAGAAACTAGAAGCCGGACAGGGTCCAGCCGATGTGGCACACTTGAACAAAATGATTCTATGGTCCAATTGCTTTGCAATGATTGGACTTTTGACCATGGGTTTCGGTGTCAATCCTATTTCAATTATCGGTCTTTCCCTCTATACCTTTTCGCGATGGACGATGGTAGCACATCATACCTGCCATGGTGGATATGAGAAATGCCATCCCAACAAGGAACGATGGTCACGATTCAAATTCGCATTGGGATCCTTGTGGCGACGATTCAATGATTGGTTCGATTGGATGATGCCGGAAGCATGGAATGTTGAACACAATAATCGTCATCATTACAACTTGAGTGAGATTACCGATCCAGACTTGGTCGAACAAAATCTGGCCTTTTTGCGGACTTTGCCCATTCCACTGTTCCTCAAGTACGTGATGGTCGGATTCTTCATGATGACCTGGAAGTGGTTCTACTATGCACCCAACACTTACAAGGAACTTAAATTGGCACGTATGAGAAAGGAGGGCAAACACATTCCTGAGGAAATCAAACCTGAAGAGCCCATCACCATCAAAGATTGTTTGGTGGGTCAAAACTACTTTTATTCCTTGTTTGAGTTGATGACTGTTGTGTTGGCTCCCTACCTGGTTATCCACTTTTTCCTAACACCTTTACCATGGCTCGCGGTGGGTGATTACATGGGAGTTGGTTCAACCATGTACTGGAATGCCGTCAAGAATCTTTTCTTGGCCGAACTTCTTACCAACGTCCATGGCTTCATTGCGGTTGTTACCAACCACGCTGGAGATGACATGTACCGATTCCGACGCCCCTGCCGTCCCTTTTCTGGATCCTTTTACCTCCGACAAGTGTTGGCATCGGTCGACTATCACATGGGATCTAATCTTGTCGATTTTATGCACGGTTGGTTGAATTATCAGATTGAACATCACATGTGGCCACAACTTTCCATGTTGAGCTATCAAAAGTCGGCTCCCCTGGTCCAAGAAATCTGTCAACGTTATGGAGTACCATACGTCAAACACAATGTATTTTGGCGTCTCAAGAAGACTGTAGATATAATGGTGGGGAATGCCAATATGCGATGGTTCCCAGAATCCTATGAACAAGTGTACCTAGAAAAGGATGCCGTTGCAGAACGTGCCGCCATGAAGAAAAGTGAATGAAACCAATTCTTCTTTTTATCACCTGGTGTATAACAAGCCCAATTCCACTACCATGGTCATTGTTCCCCTTAGAAAAGACTCACATCTTCACATCCCACGTCAATTCCCACTTCCGGTGCATACCATTTCATCCACCTAATTTACAATCAAAGTCTCATTACCAGAAACTTGCTTTTGCAACAATGAGCTACCTTGATTCTCTGTTGAGGCTTGCAAATGAATGTAGCTCAATTGACGTCTGTTTGAATCCTATCATAGTAATACATAGAAAAAAATATAGTAACGGTTAGTACCGGTAGTACATAGCCATGAGACGTCGCTTGAGCGTTGTACTCGTCTGTCCTACGTCACGTCAAAGTAAGGCCACCACCAATCACTGTATCGAACAACTTTTCATTCATTTTCCTTCCAAAACATAACAAGGCAATCCTCGAAATCGAACAACAACAAGAAGAATGTCAAACGATTCGGAAAGCAGTAAGAAACGAAAAGCACCTTTGGAGGGGGATGAGGAAAAAGACATCAAGACCACTGCGGGGTCTGCCTCTAGTCCACCAGAAGGATATGTTTGTAACCTTTGTCATCAACCCGGCCATTGGATACAATCCTGTCCCGATCGTCGCAAGCATAATCAAAAACAAAAACGACAAAAGAAAAAGCAGCAACAACCACATATTCCTGTACCAGGAGTCGACCCTTCACCGAAAGACATTGAAGCCGCGCGTAAATATCAACAATGGCTAGCCAATCATTCAGCCCCCATGTGCTTTTGTGGCCAACCCTCACGATTGAAAAAGGTCAAAAAGAACAAGAAAGTTCAAGCAGATTCCAGAGCTATTGGCAAATATTTTTTCTTTTGTAACAAGAAACGACAAGACAATCCCTGTCGGTTTGCAAAATTGGCGGAGGAAGTCATGAAAGAACAAAAACGCAAAGGAAAGAAAACAAGTGCCCTCGACGACGACAAGACAGATGGAAAACAAGAGGAGAAGGTTCTTGATGAAAACTGAATTTTCTAAGGAGGCATTTTATTCCTATGATCGGTTGTAACAATAAACGCCTTGCAATGATATCGCTTGAAATTGACGTGCAACAGTGCAAAGAAACGATCCCGAAGGTTAGAATCCATAGGAAGCCTTGTGGGATTCCTCATCTTTGCGTTTCATGGTTTCAATGGTTGCCATCAAAGCAGCCTCTTCGAACATCTCTCGTACATTTTTCTTTCCTTCTCCGGCAGGTGGTTCAGGAATTCCTTGAAAGATTCCACCCAAGGCCTTGACACCATGAGCTCGGCGTTGGCGAATGTCCTTGTCAACACTTTGATCAAAGAATACCATTTGGCATACTTCGTACACGGTCGCGGTTATATCTGTATAGCACACACAAGTCACAGCCAATTAATAACAAAAGAAACACGTGTCAGACTGGTTTGGGTGAAACCAATCAACAAACAGTGAGAGCAGCCCGATCAATAGACTTACCGACAGTAACCATTGTCCAAATTACTTTTAGCATGATATTTTGAGAGGCCTCTTCCATTTCACGTTGAAGACTAAGCTTTTCTTCTTCTGTTTGAGCCTTGGCAAGCTTTTCTTGATATTGCATTTGAACCTTCATGACATCCATCGTAGCCATTAACGCTTGGAATTGATTCTTGTTGGCCGCTTTCTTACTCTTGGCCCGGGCCTGTTGACCTACGGCCCATTTACCAATACTGGGCATACCAATACCCGACTCGGTACTTCCCAAGAATTGCAGTGCAGCGACTTCGTAGGCCATACCCAAGGCTTGCAATAATTCCCATCCATAGCTGGTAGCTACCAATTCGTCCGCTTCCGTCTTCCATTGAACTTTGCACAAATCATAATCTTCAATAGTCCATGGTTCTAATTTGTTGGCCAAGGTCATGGCCAATCTCGTGACACGACGTTCTTGCAACGTACGAGCGTCCTTGACACTAAGTTTGGGTGAATCTCCCAACATGGCACTGGTCGATGTGGCCAATCGTCCAAAGTAACTGTTGAATTTGTCCGAACCAAACAAATAGGCCATCAAAATGGCAGGATCGGGTCGAGAATCGGGATTAATCGAAGTCTTGTCACCACTCAATCCTTCCCTACCATCCACATCATACTTTTGACGCAACAATGGATCACTCAATACTTGATAGGCTTCGGCAATTTCCTTGAATCGATCGGCTCCGTCGATGGCATCATTTTTATCCGGATGATACTGTCTTGCCAAAAGATAATACTTGCGTTTGATAACACTGGGCTCGGCTTTGGGGTCCACCTTGGCACGTCGATAAATAAATAGGGAAACGAAACAAAGGAAGCAACAGGGTCAATGATCCATGCATTATTATTGAAAAAACCAAAAAGAAAACATTACAGTCAAACAATAAGAACATACCTCCAACAAATCATAGTAATACGTGTCCTTGACCGCACCCGCACCGGTCGTAATTTGTCCCGATGCGTCCAGTTCGGCTTGGAGGGTACCTAGAATATCGTCATCAGATTCCGGTACCTCGGCCTTGGACAAATCAGTATATACCCATTGATGTGTCGCCTCATTCCACCACTTGCCTTGACGGGGTGACATGACGGCTTCAGGTACAGCACCAATGCCTCTTAAAATTTGTGTCACTGTGTTGGTCGATACACGGGAGAAGTGGGTGGGTTCATGTAGGAAAGAGTGAGTCAAAACTCTGCGGTTGGAGTATATTTGTCACTTGCTATTTGAACCGTAAATAGCAAGGTTGGAAAATACTGGTCGCAAAAAATGGACTTACCACCTGAAACGGCACCTCCGATAATCAAACCAGCGGCACCCAATGCACCAACAACACCACCTGCTGCCACTCCAAAGGCTCCACCTATAGATATGTATGGCAACAAGAATGGTTATTTTCCATGATGATCGAAACAGTAGATTGTTTTTACAGTAAACACGTTTCATTGGGCGACAAGGAACGCAGCGAATCGACCAAAACACAAAGACGCTAAAATGACCAAAGGAATAAAATGCAAAATACACGGGTTTCATCAAGCACGCCCGCACGCACCAATGAGCCCTCCATGTGCCAAACCGGCTGCCAATCCCATGGTGGGCGCCAATACTGCCACTCCGGCTCCACCAATGGCACCCGTGAGAATATTGCTTACACCCGTGCTGACACCGTCACGAAGATTCTTGGGTCTGGATTTGCTCAACATGGCCTCCAACGCGGCTTGAGCCTCGGCTTGCTCTTTCTTTAGTTGTTCCTCTGACTTCATGATGATGGGGGATTACTGCTAATTGATTGATTGATTGATCAATCGATGATGATAATGGTAGCCAAACACTTCGGGCGAAATGAGAAACGATCGAATTGGTGCTTGACGCGCGTCGACCTTGGGCTTCGCCTTTTCGATAGATACCTGGTACTAACTTATCATCCGAAAGATACGATCCAAGATAGCAAGATCCCGCGTGACGTCGACCAACTGACCGCTGACCGGTACCTGCAGTGTAGGTAAGTTGATACGTTAGGAAGATGATACTGAGCATGTATAACACGAAGAATTGGGAGCTCGCATGTGATGACAGTCCAAGTACTGGTACACGGTAGTACCGGTAGTGGAGCAAGAAGCTACGTTTGTGAACGAAACAAATGATATCTGAGTGAGGTGTAACAGTGCGAAAGTAAACGAGAAAAGATTAACTGTAAGAATCATCAGTGTGCCTGTCTGCCAGCGGCTGTAGTAATTTGTAGTGTTCCCACCAAACAAGACGACTACCTGGTACTTGTACCGGTATAAACCAGCTCCGAATCTTAACGACACAACTGAGTCCATTCCAAGGAATTTACGTCATCGTCGACGTCATCATTCAATCATGAGAAAACACACCTGCCAAGCTGCCGGTCGGCGCGTCATTGCAATGATGCCGGCTGGCGCGGCGGCAATGACCAGGTGCAAGGATCGCACATCGCACCCCGTCCGAAAATGTAGGCGGTCATTGTGTCAATACTCGTGTATTGTCACCATCCTGATTGCTCTCCAGCTTGTTGTTGTCCGAAATAACTTGTAAGTGCTGCTTGAATTTCCTCCTCTACTACTTTGTTGCATTCTACATTCTTACCTGTGTGTTTCTTTTCTGCATTTTCCTGGGAAAAGTGCGAGTCAACACACGTGCACTGCTCGTCAGTTCAGTTGTTACTTGCCTGCTACCGATTGCTGTAGTCTACCCGATTGCAGTTTGTCCTGTAAGTTTTCTATCCCGGAATTGAATTGCTTTTCATGTAAATGCTGCTTTTTATTCTAATCAGTGATTTTTTGGTTTCAAAGCATACTTCTTCCTTTCCTGGTTCTGATATTTTTCTGGACTGTTGACTGGTGTTGTCCTTGTCACTGTTGGTGTTACAAGCTCTACTTTTACCTGTCCTCGCCAGCTCTAATCTTATTTGGTACTGTCTACAAGCCGTACTTGCTCTACCTTGCCTGGTGCTAATCATCTACAGTACCGTTTTCACGTCGCTTCCACACTCGACGCGGCTACAACAAGCCGTACTTCTTGTAATCGTCTTTGGTACCTTTGGATCTTTTCCTGCTCACTCTTGGGACCACAAGCCATACTTTCTTTACCTTTCCTGGTGCTACTCTCCTTGCTTCTGTACTGTTGGGATCTATTCCTTGTCATTCTTGGGGCTACAGGCCGTACTTGCGTTACCTTCCTTGCAGGCCGTACTTGCTTTACCTTCTTGTCGCTCGTTGGTACCGTACTTGCTTTCCTGGTTCTAATCATCTTCTGTACTGTTGGGATCTTTTCCTGCTCATTCTTGGGGCTACAAGCCACTACTTGCTTTCCAGGTTCTAATCATCGTCGGGGATCTTTTCCTGGTGGTCACTCTCGGGGCTACAAGCCATACTTGTTCTAATCATCTTTGGTACTGTTGGGATCTTTTACCAGTCATTCTTCTTGGGGCTAGCTACAAGCCATACTTGCTTTACCTGGTTCGTATCGTCTTTGTTACCGTTGGGGTCTGTCTTTTTCACTTTTTCGGTTGCCGAATATTTTGTTGTGTTGTCCTCCACGGACTGACTTGTACTAGTGCAGTCAGTAGTCAACATGGCCTCAGATAATCCCAATACCCATGCTTCTCTTGGTCCACCTCTAGTAAATACCACTGCCACTGAAACCCTTCTTCGTAGCATTGATGAAGATGTGGCTAGCTATTTCACCCAAGCTTGGACAGCAACCTTGAAGTTCAATGGCTTTCTTTGCCACCAACAAAGCACCATTGAACCAAATAGCTTTTTTCTTCAAGATCACGATTTGTATGACCTTACAAAAAATACATGGAAAGGTTGCATCTTCCGTTTTGATCCTACCAAATATCCTGTACTTCCTGGGGGATTTTCCGTGAATGGTCACAGCTACAAATGTCTTCTCACCAATTTGATGACAGTCTCACAACAGCACCACCAGTGCACCTTGACAAGCAATGGATGGAGGGGAAGGGGAAAGAATGAAACAAGGCAAATTGCTTGCACCAACCAACGCCGCTACAGACAGAGCAAAACTCCAAAAGCAGGTGGTGAATTACGACAATCCTCCCTTACATGCGACAGGAAGAACTCACGTGGAACCAAAGGCCAGAGTATGGCAAAGCGAACAAGTACTGCCCGGCCAACAGGAAATGAAGGCACTTGCAGGGCAGGTTTTGTAATTGGGATTGACAACTATAGTCTATTCATGATCTGTGGCCATGGGTACAACATGCACGAAGGTCACCCACCACTGTCTGTTGAAGAGCTGACCACCCGAAAGAGGCTTGTTCCTTTGGAAGCTGTAACTCTACAAGAAAGAGCTGCAAATGCCAATGTTCGTCCTGGGCAGACAGCTGCCATGGTGCAGTCTTTGTGTGGCCTCCGATTGACTAGACGTCAGGTTGCATACAGCCAGGCAATGGCATCACTTTCCAACAATATGCTGGATGAGAAAGAAAGGGCTGAGTTTGCAAGCATGAATGATACAGAGCTTGTGTTCAACTATTTGCAAAAGAATGACGCCTCATATGCCTTCCTCAAGACACCATTGTACACAAAAACTGTGACAAGCGATAAAATTGTACAAGTTGCAGAGAGTCATCTACAGAAGGAAATGGCTGAAGTTGAGAACTACTCAGCACTACAAGTTGATGAGAATGAATTTTGGGTTCTGCGTTCCAGTCCTACTTCTCAGGCAACAAAGGATTCAATCATTCCCATATTCAGGCGAATTCGTGTTGTGACCAAAGATGTGAATGGGAAGATGCAGTGCAATTGTGGATCAACCCATCGAAAAGGAATCCCTGACCGTCATATAGGCCATGCTGCAGTGAAATTTGGAAAAGAATTCCAAAATTTTACACATCATGACATTGACCCACGCTTCTGGACATCCTACTGCAAGTTTGTAGCCACAGATGATCCCTCCAAGATGGACAAAAAGAAGGGTCAACTGCGTTCTGAACTCCAACAGGCTCGCCGTGAACTTAGTGGATTCCCAAATGCCCCTTTATTTCAAGACATGACACAGGGCACATATGTTGTTGGAGCCAATTCAGAGGCAATGTTTGTCAACTTCACACAAGAACAGGCCAAGAGACACTTCAATGACATTAAAGGAAAAGGAAGTGTTGTTCTCAACTATACAGAAGAAGAGGTTGGCCTTGCACTCAAAGCTGAATACAATATTGAAAATGCTGCTGGAATGACACAGGAGACCTACAACTGTGAAAGTGATGATGACAGTATCAAGTTTACAGCTCCAGACAACACCAGCAAAATGGACAATGCCATCCGTTTAGGTCCATATGAAAGATTCAATCCAATGTTCAAAGAAGTCATTTCCCTATTGGAGGGAGCTGATGAAGAAACAGAGAATGAGGTGCAAAATACTTTCCATGATATGATAAAGATGCTCAAGCAGTTTCGCTCAGCAAAATTGCCTCCACCCACTGGGAGAATTGTTTCTTGCATTCCAGTAAATCAACAGCCAAAATCAAAGCACACCAAGCAGAAACAATATCACTGATAAGCTAAATAGTGTTGAAGTAGTATATGACTTTCCATTTTTCTTGAGTTTACAAAGCTTTTGAATACTACCGGTAGTACTGGTCATAAGTTATCAGTCATCAGTTGTCAGTCATGAGTCAGTGCAAAGTTTGCTGGCTGGCGCGGAACAATGATGCGAAATTAAAATTCCAAAATCCAAATTCCTGGCCAAACTGCAGTACTGGAGAAGTATGTGTAGGATTCTACGTGTGACGTCATTTCCTTGGCTTCGACTTGGGACAGCCGAAACGTGCACTTCTCGTTGATTTCTACGAACGCTAGTATATGAAACGAGTAAGAAAGTTAACTCACGTGGTAGACTCGCTGTCTTTTGAACCGTGCACATCATTTTTCGCCCTCCCCGGTGCATTTTGCAAATTTCATTTACTGTAATTCACACTTTATTTCAGTGATACTGAATTGTTAGTTGTAGCGGTTCAATCGACCGGGGGGAATGACGGTCAGCTTTTCCTTCCAACAATCAAGGAATCCCTACGAAGGCGAGAGACAAAACAACATCACAAACGAAACAGAAAATATGGATGGGAGACGAGAGCCTTCATACCCTAGCGAAAGGCTCTTCTGCAGCACTGAGTTCAGCAAGTTTCTAAGCAAGGAGTTCCCTTCACATAGTACCTTCCTGTCAAAGGATGACGGCGTTCCCACTTTTGAAGCGCCAAATATCTTCAAGAGTAGAGAAGCATTCTCTCAACTCTTTTCAAGTACTGACTGGAAGATTCCGGCCACCCAACCAAAACCGAGTGTGGAATATGCGTCCCCTGGTAAGGCCTTGCCCATAAACATTCCCGTACCGGGAAGGCATCGGCTTAATTCAACAAGTGGTTTGGATGATATTCTTTCGAGTAGAGACTGGGTAGCCTGCAATACTCTGGGCCCGCACATTGACGTTTCTATCAACCATGACATTTTGGGTAATGGCGAAGCACAACGTCGGCCTTTGGCTGATCCCCCGGTAGCTCCACCTCGCCCTAGGACAGATTGGAACGCCATGTTCTTTTCGCAACTAGAGTTGGTACCCTCACCAGTGACAACTTCGAATCCTGCCCCACAAGAGGAACCCGTTGCGATAACTATGGCTCCACCCACTAACCCTGCACTCTCACCTCAAGCTGAGTTGCCAACGGAGCAATTGACCCCAGAAAGACCGACGGCTTCAGTGCCCGCTTCTCTTCCTCCCTCTGATAGTCAAGGACCGCGAACAAGCAAGAAGAAGCGCGTTCGGAAGCCAAGACAAAAAGTTATTCCCAAGGAAAAGGCATATGTCACGCCGAATGAGAATGACGTATTGCTCGGTAGGGGTGGGAGAAGTAATCATCACATAGGGAACAAACGTTACCGCGAGGAAGTGAAGAATCTTCGAACCTGGTACCTTAGCATCGGGGATAACAAAGAAGAGAAGACTGCTTTGTCTCAGTGGCTCGTGGATTACGTCCATGGTTACAAGGGGCGCTTTCTGGAGAAGGATAGCACGGGTTGGTATGTTGTTCCCAACATCGTTGCGCGTCGGAAGGCCTCTCAGGCACTTAGAGAAGATGATGATCCAGATAAGCGGGCTGCCAAACGTGCTCGATTTTTGCAGAAGAGGGTGGCGGAGATGCAAACTTGAGGGTGGGCGGGACGCCCCCAGTCCAGCCTGCCCAATGGAAACCAAATCATCTGATCGGTTCATGGATCCCGACGTTTGATGTTTTGTTCCATAGGCCAGACACTGTCTATGAGTCGCGAAACAAACAAGCATCCTTGTGCAAAACATCGCCTCACATGAAAGCCTGACAATTTTATTTACTGTGCGCTCCTATGCAATCTTATGATCAGCCAAAATCACGAAGAATATCCTTCAAACCAACCAGTCTCAATCCTACAGATTGCTTCTTAACCCCTGCTAGGAGGAAGGATACGTGATACAATGTCTGTAATGTGATAGCAATTGTACATTTTGATCTTAAGATACTCTAGATAGACATGAATGGGAAGGAAATCGTGAACCGTGACCAAACGTAGTCCCAATTAGTGGGCATACTGGAAGCACCGTAGTCTGACACGTATGTCCCCACTTCGCATTGTCAGTCATGTGAAGAGGCGAGGACGACAAATGTCGGGGCTCGTCCAATTCCTACGCAATACTTTTGAAGCCCCAAGCTCCAAAACATCTTGCAGCAGTACCTCCCATGACTTTATCTCTGGTAACTCCTTCTTCCAACCAAGAACTCACAATATCTTTCATACCACCATACGAGGGGGGTTGCTCTAAAACGAATGGAAAGTCGGTACCAAACATGAGCCTATCCGGTCCAAAGGCTGCTAGGAGAGGATCAAAACGTTCTGTCTTGACTCGTGGATAGGGTGGATTGTCCTGGAGTCGAAAAAGAGCTGATATCTTGACTACCACTTGTGGATATTTGGCTAGCTTCAATAGCAGTTGAAAGGCATCGTCTCCCTCGGGTGTCAAGCTGGTGAAACCAAAATGATCCAAAATTAATGTGGTTTCAGGTGACGATTCCAGTAGCTGCACAATATCATCATAGTGCCATTGCAGTCCTTGAAAGCACATGACACCGACTGGCATGTGGAGCTCAGCACAACGCTTATAAACTGCCAAACCACTTTCCCCGGGGGTCGACATGGGTTTCCATTGATTACTATCGCCTTGTTTTGGCCAAAGATATGGATTGAAACGGACTCCGACAAATCCCTTTAGAGCCAAATCTTCGACAGTCGACACTGCCTGTTCGACCGATAGAGATGGATCATGCAAGAGCATTCCCTTGAAACGGTGTGGATATTGTTGAATGGCGGTATGGACATAAGAATGATCAAATTTGTGGTTGATTGGTTGAACAATCAAAGCTCCATCAACACCATTTTTCTGCATGGTTTGTATCAGCCGGGACGTGGATGCGGCATCTTGCAGAGATGCGGGAGGATTCTGACCGTCAGCGTAGGGAAAGGACAGTGCTTCGAGGGAATTGGCCCAAACATGCAGATGCGAATCAATCACAAGATTGTTGGACATGGAAACTGCTATGGGGAGGGGTAATGATGCCAACAAGAGCGGTAGTGTACCTCGAAATGTCGACAACTGCATGAAATGATATCAATGAAACACCAATTGGCAATTTCAAAAGCCAAAAGAGGACAAGTATCCTAGGCAAAAGGTGCCGCCGATAGGTTTTGCATACCACTTGGAGTCGTTTTTGTCAACCTAAAATGAGTCGACGCCTCGCTTACGTCACCAGCTTTACCACGAGTGGGTCATCGTTCACCGGTCACCTGGGGGCGTGCATTTTTCTTTGGTCATTGACAGTGAATTGGCAAAGCGCAACAGGATATGATGAAGACGTCGAAGACTTGCAGGGTAGTTTGGATGATTCTGCTCCCTTTTCTTTGGAAGGAGCATCTTGTTCAAGGGTTCATGAGACCGTCCTCTGGATCAGTAGTGACGGATCATTGGCAGTCACCAACACGACACACACAAGATCGTCGATCGGTAGAACCAGTACGACTGAACGAAATGAAACGACCTATTCTTGACCAACTAGCAACATTTGTGTTCCGTCTCGAGAATGATCGCGTAAAGAATAGTTCCGTCATGGATGACAAAGGACGCATTGGGGAACCTATGGAATGGAGTGAGAAAGCATCATTGGCCAACAAGTTTTCTGAAATGATTGCGTCCAATGATATTGGGTATACCATGAAGCAACTCATAGCCGACTTGGTAGCTGGAAATGATTTTGATCAAGAGCAAACAGCTAGAGAAATTGATACATTTATTGAGACGAACCCAGTGGCCATGTATGCCTTTGAATCGTGTCCATTTTGTCGACGAGCCAAGGATTATTTGGATGAACGAGGGATTCCCTACACGTGTATCGATTTGGATGATTTGGATGGAAACAGAGGCAATGAGATTCGAGCAATATTGGGAAAAAAGACAAGAAGAACCTCCATGCCATCCATTTTCATTGGAAAGAAATTTATTGGAGGTTGCAATGACGGTCCTGGCTTGTTGCCACTTGCCGCATCCGGAGAGCTCGACAAGCTACTGCAAGATGCGAATACTTCATGTGCAAGATAAGTAGTGCTCATAATTTTAGATTAGTAGGACAAGAGGAGTCTCATTACTGGTAGAACTGTTACAGAAAAAATATTGCAACTTCTACGCTTGTGGCCAATGCAACTGTGGACTGCTGCGACTCAAAAAATTTCGATAGGCACATAAACCGAGGATGCCAGGCTCGCAACGGAGAACGCAGCGACAACGCCTATTCACAAGACTCGCGAACATAAACCACCAAACTTTACTTCCGACTTCTATTTTCACTGTGAGGGTAGCCGTCTCAAACGCCAGAGTACCTTCTAGTGTCATGGGGATGACATAACTTGTGGTGGGGCATTTGATTTTGTTTGATTTACAGTTACTTTCGTTCATCGATGATCCGAAACCAGGAAACTACTATGGAACGCGTTTTGGATGACGATCACCCCCTTTCTTCCAAAGGTAGATCCACACGACTTTCCATTTCAACTTCGATCAGTCAGGGTTCCTATCAGCCACGGTCGAACTTTCGTACACCATCGGCCGCCCTCATACAATCGGCAGTACGGTCAGTGCTCGATGACGCTACGCCTGGGTCAATCGTATCGGATGATAGAAGTGATGGAGGAAGTTTCATGGATGACCCGGCCAACCCCAAGAACGCTTTTTCACCAACTTTGGAATCCTTGCAGATAGAGCAGCAACCTCCTTTACCAGACGAGCAAGACCGAAAGAGATTTATTGTGAGTGTCTGATTTCAATAGTTGGATGTTTCTTGCCTATACAGCAGGTCTCATTTTTGTGTTTTTCGATATTTTTTGTGTATAGGGTTGCTTGGCGGCTGTACTAGCATCTGCGTACAGCTACGAGGACCAAGATAAAGAGATTACATCAGATGGGAGTTCGTCTAAAGATTCGTTTGCTTATCTAGACTATGTGGAGGATGATCCAGATCATGATAACGATGGAACTCTCAGTCATAACAGATCGTCGTTGTCCAATAGTGCGGAAGAATCGTCCGACCATGACAATTCATTTGATGAGGCCACAATGAAAAAGCGATTAGACCAATCTATGAAAAAAAGCTCGAATTCGTCAACGGGATCGCTGCGTCCGCCAAATTGGGGAAAAAAGGGAAAAGACAAGGACGAAAAGTCCAAGCAACGGACTCGGAGACGTCGGTACAATATTTGTTGCGAGCTTTTAATATCAAGCGCGGAGCTCATGCTGTTAGAGAAAAGTGTTGCAAGAGGTTTTATACCAATGTTGTCGCGTATCTTGGTGCCTCCTACTCGATCCCAAAAGGGCAATTCATCAATACGAACCAATCCACCGGTTTCCGGAAAACGAAGGTCCACCAGTCATTCGCAGTCAGCTCCGTCATCGCCCGGAGAAAGAAGTCGATTATCGTTACCACCCATGAACAAGGTTTCTTCGTTTACGACTTATCCCTATGAAACTGTAGAGTTGAGAACAGAGACTGGACCCCCTGTCGACAAAGAAGAGGAGAAGGATTACAGGACGGAAGAGGTGGATAAAGAAGACGTTCTGCGTCCATTTCTTGAATCGATGACACCGGGAAGTGGTTTCCGATGCTTAGCGATGCTACTGCTACAGCATTTGCTCACAAGCAAGGTGGGATACGACGCTCGAGTACGCCACGTTTTGAAGAAACTGGGAGTCCTTGTTCTGGTTCACGACATGGGCATCAATCCGGTAGAAAAGGAATTACTCCATGGAAGCGGCCAAAGAAGTTCCATAGGCTACCAGGAAACCCTGACACACGCAACAAGAAAATTTGAGGCGCTCGAGCGTAGCATCGCTAGTCGCCTCATTCGCCTCTCTGACTCTTCGCCGCATCAACGGGCCAGCCATGAGACCCATATTGTCGAGAAATATAAGGACAGGAATTCTGGTTTGACTACAGAGTCAATTATGCGTGGAGTGAAAATTGGATCTGTCGGTATTGTTGCTGGGACATTGTTTGCTCTGACTGGCGGGTTGGCAGCACCAGGTGCGTACACCATCAAAGTCTTGCATTTGTTTCAACGAATGGTGACCCATCTTGCTCACTAACAGTAAATGATTTCTGAACAGGTATTGCTGCGGGAATTGCTGCAGTGGCTGGGTCGACCGCTGCGGCTACAGCTGCAGTCGTGACATTAACAAGTACCGCTGTTGTAACGACAATCTTTGGCGTTGGAGGGGGCAGCCTTGCTGCGTACAAAATGCAGCGACGAACCCAAGGTTTGACGGAGTTTGCGTTTAGGAAAGAGTTCACAGATCAAAAGAAGATACCTGGTACAGCAGCTGCATCGGAGGGACAGTTCACCAGCAAATCAGCAATAGACGCTGAGTTGTTCACAACAATCTGCATTTCTGGGTGGCTTCGCGACAGATACGACTATCAACGTCCCTGGGGTCTTCACCCTACGAGACCAAGGCTAACCGATCGAATGGAGTTGTTGGAGCGTTTTTACTCAGTGGTGCGGCCTGACCACGTACCGAACTGCGCAAGGATTCTTTCAGACTGGCAGGGTGACGAGAAACGACTTTGGGGCGTTTTGAGAGACAAATATGGACGTGATCCTGATCATCTCTTTCCACTAGATGATGGACCTCGCCTGAAAGGAAATCTTTCCCTGGAACAAGAAGAAGCATTGGATTTGATGTTCGTGGAACTTGGATACAATAGTGTTGCACCGTCCAAGGATGTTCGCCACAAGGACCAACGAACACCGCTAGAAAGGATGAGGGAAGGTTGGAACGAACACCGACGCCAAAGGAGTCATCAAGTTTCTTCAAGACAGCATGATTCGATGCATGGGCCATCGTCTGAGACTGAGGCATATCAAAATGGGACGAGGGTCGAACCAGGATACCCGCAACAAGGAAACAAAGAGAGTAACGGACCCAATGATTCATCCAACGACGCCGAATATCAACCCCCCAAGCATTTGGCAACAGTTTGGGATTACAAAACGACCTATGGAGGTGAGCTGTATACCGTTCGGTGGGAAAGTGAGCTTCTTACAACCATTTGCGATTGCGTTATGGATCTCGCAATGGATGTTGTGAGCGGCGCCACGCGACAGATTCTCAAAGCTACAATTTTTTCGACCCTCCTTGCTGCTGTTGTATTGCCGTCATATCTCCTTAACGTGGCAAATATGATTGATGGGGATTGGACGCTAGCGGTTGAGCGTGCCGACGAAGCTGGAGCCGAGCTTGCTCGGACGTTGCTTTTGAGTCGCGCAGGGCAAAGACCAGTTACGTTGGTAGGATTTTCTTTTGGAGCCCGCGTCATTTATGCATGTTTGAAGGAATTGGCACGATTACAGGATGACTGGGAAGATTTACAGGAAATCAAAAAGAAGGAAAGCAAGTGGACAGCAA
Source organism: Nitzschia palea (assembly GCA_019593585.1). Lineage (NCBI taxonomy): Eukaryota > Bacillariophyta > Bacillariophyceae > Bacillariales > Bacillariaceae > Nitzschia > Nitzschia palea. The sequence continues at coordinate 13,229 of SWEM01000314.1, read as the reverse complement.
CAGAGCAACTAATCCATGCCAAACTCGCACGGAAATTCAACGGTATGCGCGAGCCTGCAAGCGTGGTTGAAGATGCCATCATGATGGGTTTGCCCAACCATTTGAGTCTTTCTTCTTGGAAGGCCTGCCGACAGGTAGTAGGAGGTCGACTTGTCAATTGTTACTCTACCAAGGACTTGATTTTGTCATTAATGTTTCAAGCGAAACGGTTTTCTCCTGGAGTACAATCGATTCTCAAGCCAGTTTGTGGTACTTGTGAAGTCCATGAGGTCGGAGTAGAGAATATCGATGTCAGTGATATAGTCCAGGGCCACCAAGACTACTGTTTGGTGACTGGGAAAATTTTGGAGAGAGTAAAGCTTGGTGAACCTCTACGACAAGAAAAGTTCAACCGCGACGAAACAAAACCGACAGTGAAGCGGGACCAGTAAAAAGGTCTGACTAGAGATAGATTGGCTATTTCGTCTCAAACATACCGTTAGTAGCATTTTTTCAATCGACCGTTGATGGTAGTCATCGAAAGTCCCTGGTACGTGCTTGATAGCCAGTGTTAGGTGGAATCATACTCACTAGGACTAGGTATAAGGTGTACAGGTAGGGGGCAATCATTCTTCTGTTGGCAGCAAAAATTGATGCTTCTTGTTCACTGTCAGAGTCATTGCCATTCTATTTCTGCAGCTACACCTCCCGTTCACAGTCAGCTTGTTCTATTTGATCGTTTGATCGATTCTTCACGTGGAGATTCATTCTATTTCCACAGTCCTACAAAAGGTTTCGAGCCTACGTAATCATCTACGATCATTTGTTTATTACAGTGCAGCGTCGTGATGGATGAGACAGACGTGGAACCGGTTGTTCGGCCCAACAAAAGGCCACGTCTGGAGATGATGGACAAGACAAGCCATATATCAATCGAAATGATGTTATCAGTCCCCACCGATGTCATATTCCGTCAGCGGCATGACAAGCCCCTCCTGACTCGAGCCGAAGGACAGTGCCTCCTCCGAATCCATATTTTGGCACAAGAACTCGATGCCTTGATCAATATGGCAGAGAAATTATTGCAACAACGACGACAGTCTCGTACCTTTCGTCATTCCTTGGACAAGTGTCCCAACCCATTGCTCCGACCATTGACTATTCTTACTAGTATATATGAGAATCAAACCACAGGGTCTCTGCAGGGCATTCAAAGTTCACTATCAGCCCTGATGATGGAGTTATCGTCGTGTTCCAACCTCTTGCGTCAATCGGCAGAACAGAATTGGAGTGTTTCCGAGTCATTATTGGATGCCATGGGTGGTGAATCCAGTCAGGCATTCGCTCGTGATAAGCGCAATGTGGCAGAGTTGCAAGAAGAATTGGTCAAGAGGATTGAAACTCTGACGGGCATGACAACTTTGGACTACCAAGCGGAACGAAAACGAATCCAAGGATCACCAGATACGGTGGACGCACGTAGGAACCTTTTTGGTAGTCAAAATGCCTTTCCTAAAGATCCGTGGAAGGAATCGTTGCAAGAGTTTTGCTACACACTTTTTGGTTTTCTTCAAGAAGAGAACAAGAAACCAGCGCCCGAAAGGAAGCTGCGGTTGACTACAAAGCCCTACACGCAGCCAGAACATGTGGATGATACTATCTCGCAAGAGGCAGGTGAGACGGATGTATGGAAAGAGAGATACGCAGAGGTGGACGAGTCTCAAAATTCGTTCAGAAAGAAATCTAACGCGGCAGAGGCGTTGGCAAAATTAGCACTCGGGGTGAAACTGAAATAGCTGTACGGTACGCAGTACACATCTACAAAAGCAATAGTTTCGCAAAATAACTGTTGTAGCTACAGCCAGTTACTTTCTAGAAAGCGAGAGTCACCTCATCACTGACCTTGTTGCACATGAAATCAGCTGTAAATCGCACGCATGTACAATATCTAGAAGCTAAGAAGGGGCTTGTCGAAAAGAAGAGTTTGGACAATGGCACCAGTGAAGGCAATCATGGCAAGGCGGCAATGGACAACTTCCTGCTCTTGGCGAACCTTTTGTTGATCACCCGACAACTTGTAAAGTTGGTCACTTCCCCATCCAAGGTCTCCTGGTGTTCCGTCACCATAGTGCTTCTTGAAATTCAATGTCTCAATAATACCAATAGTGAGGAAAATTTGCAAGTTTCCAGCGAAACCAACCGAGCCCGGAGCACCAAAGATGTCGGTGTTTGTGAATTGTTCACCTGGAATGTGAAGTCCAGCTTGTTGAACCAAAATTCCAACAATGGCAAGCATGCAGATGCGTCCATGCTTGATTTCAGACCAACGAGCATAGTTCAAGTCAGTCTGGATATCGGAACTGCATCCCGTCCAAAACGAGTGAGACTTTTTTTATCATGAACAAAGAAAGGGACTGGTGCCCGAGTAATCCAAGGCGAGAACACTTACAGGCGCATGGGGTCAAAACCCATATCTCCTGGAAAAGATCCATCCAACTTCTCAGGTCGGACCAAGAATGGGATCGACTTGGAAAACTCTTCCGCATTCAAAGAGACGGTTCCTGCCCGGGCAGACTACAACAACCAAAGATATGAACAAAGGTTAGCTCAGCTCAGTATTTTCCTTTGCATGAAATTCCATGACCATTCGTCATCATCGTCCGTACCTGAGAAGCCGGTGCAAAGGCAGTTGCGCTGGCAACCAAAAGAGAAAGGACGGCCGATCGCATCATGGTGGGACTCTTCTATTTCAATTTTGTTCAAGGTAGGGGAGGAGAGAGGCAAGGACAACGCGGTAGCGAGAGCCTCTCTATCGGTTGGATCGGGCTTCGTAACAGTTCTACGCTGTGACGTATCGCAGCTTTGGATCGCGACAAAGTCAAGGTTCAACAAAACATAAATGAGTTCGACATCATCGACTCGATCGCACGGAATTTTGGGAGTGTCATCTCATCATGTCTGTGACAAAATCAAAATTCCGTTCTTGCGAGTGATCCACATGAAGTCGCACCGATCCACCTCCCCACCCATCAGCGATCGGCGTCAATCAGAACCATCAAAAATAGGATTTTTGGATGGTCACAATAACACAACATCATCTCTATTTCAAAGAATCCACAAGGCAACGCGATCCCTATCACACAGACCATAATGTCAACTGTCATTGCGACGAGTTGTTTGCCGAATCTTGTAACTACCAGTGGACCGGTTCTCCGAAGTGTAGCATGCATTGCTGCAAGTTCGTCGGCTGCTTTTGTCTTGGACAAAGGTCTTTTAACTGTTCGAGGAGGTGGCGCTGTGACAAATAAGAAAAAGGTTCCCGAAAAGGCACCTCCTTTATTCTCTACGGATGTGGGAAAATCAGTTGGATGGATGGCAACTGGAATGGCTCTGCACTATTTGGGATACAGTTTTGCCCGTGCCATTACACTTGCGTTGTTTACGTCAGAATCCACAGGGTTTCCAGGTTCCAATTTTGCATTTCCACTCGTCAATGCATTTGTCAGCCCCATGTCCTTTCTACTTTTGACGCTTTATGGAAACATTTTGGAGAAAAATGGCCCACGAGGCGCCTTGAAACGCTCGACGTTTTACTGTGCCTCTGTAATAATGGTATCCTCTCTTGTTCTTGAAATTCTGAAACAATTGGGGACGACAATCTTTGGAATACAGGCCACCAAGTTTGTGACAGCTCCTTTGTTTATATTCCGTGAAAGTTATGTGCAGCTCTTGACGTCCCAATATTGGAGTTTCATGGCATCCGTCCTCACGCCCGATCAAAGTGCCAAATGGTTTGGACCGATTGCGGGATTGACCAGCATAGCATCCGCCGCCGGAGGTATTGCGGTACGATTTCTTGCCGCCAAGGTGGATTTGGCGGGTACCCTCGCTTGTACCGGACTGTCACTCTGTGCGAGTCTGTTTGCTACGGAAATGGCCTATTCGATTGCCGAAAAGAATGGGTTTGCCCCTCACAAACATTCCAAGAAACGATTGCACGGCAAGGGAGCAAGTTCGACTGGTTCCACCGAGCATGAAAATATGTTGACCAAGGCCAAGCAATTATTTGCTCGAGTTCCTGTCCTCAAGGCACTGTTCTTTGAGATTCTAGCCTCTCAAGGTCTAGCCACTCTCTTGAACGTTTGCTTTGTCAAGGTATTGGCATCGATATCTGACGATAATGTCCGAGCTGCCTGGGTGGGAAATTTCTACGCTCTCATTAATATCATCACCATGGGAATACAATTTGCTGTCCTTCCCTTGTTGATGCAAGTTATCGAGCCCAAGGCACTTTGGCGTTTTGTACCTCTGATTTCAGTGCTCTTTACGACATTTCAAGCCTTTCAAGAAGACCCAACACTTTACATTGCCAGTGGATCACTTTTGGTGATGAAAGTTTTGGAATATTCTGCTCGTAGAATGCTGGACGAAATGGTTTACGTTCCCTTGGATTTTGAAAGTCGATTTGTTGGCAAGGAAATTATTGGAGTATTTGGATATCGCCTTGGCAAATCCTTAATGTCCTTGTCACTTTCCGCTTTGACTTCGGCCTTTGGAAACTTTAATCTGCAACAACTTTCTATATTCTGTGACGTTGCCGCACTGGCATGGGCAAAAACTGCTTGGGACTTGAGTTCGTTAGTGCCAACAAGAAAGGAAGCGCAAGAAACCTACACGGCTGCCAAGAAGAAAAATAGAGACTAGAATAATGAAAATTCTTAGTATCGAGCCATGAGACCGTCATGTGTGTTGTTCCACAATTCATTGATGAGATCCAAAATATGAAGTAAAGAAGCTGTTCGCACTGACCGCCCAAGCCCTTAACAACCTTTGGACATCCTCCGAGCTCGTATCGCTGGCTATATCCTGGAGTCGATGACCCACCATGACAAGATTGGTAAATAAAGCCCTTACTTGGGCTTCCGGGGTTGGTCCAGGAGCATTTTCTTTGATGTAAGTATCAAAGCATGTTTTGAATGAATCGGACCCAATACAGCCATCAACGCCACCAGCTAATGTTCCCTGAATCCATCTGCTGGCTGGTCCCTGTGATTGTTCATAAACACCAAAAAGAACTGCTCCAGAAATGGAAGCAGATGCATAATGATCTATCCATTCCTGTGTACGCCTCTCACGGACTTCTGTCTGTTTGGATTCCGGTCCATAGTGAAAGATACCGTATAAAACATCCGCATACAATGTCGACGAAAACGCAGCAATCAGTCCAAGAACTGCTCCAGATACTCCAGGTTCAACCGGTTGTCCATTCCAAACTATAATATCACTATAATCCGACAAGCCTCCATAACATAGCCATCGTGTAACGTCGGAAAATATTTCCACGAAATCGACAGTTGAATTGGAAATTGGTTTCAGAGATGCGGGATCGACACGGTCCTCTACGGCTGGCCGTATTTGTCGAATTTTGGCCGCTGTTTCAAAAAGTATGTTCTTATCTTGTTGCTGTCGTTGTTGTTCTTGTTGAAGAAGCTCGAGCAACGACTTTTCTTCTGCAAGTCGCCGTTGGTTTTGTTTGGAATTTAATTTTACCAATTGGGATGGGACCGATGCCACAACAACACTGCTAAGGGTTGCCAAAATCGGAGAGACTCCTACTGCTTGCAAGGTTGGCAACAGACTCGCTTGTACAATAAAGTAGTCACTTTCTGCCAGGGCCTCGGTTACAAGTGGTTTTCGATCAGCTGAGGCCACGGACCGGAGTAAGGCAGACAACACGGCACCAATTGTTCCAGCTATAGCCTCTCCGAGTGCAACCGCAACCAAATCGGTTGAACTGGTTGGCAATGCTGCATCAATGACATTGGAAACAGTTCCCAAAGCACCTAGCATGGGATCGGTAGTGGGAGTTTCCGATGTTCCGGCTAGTCCAACAATAATGAAACTTCCAAAGAGCATTGCTGATGTAGCATTCCATAGGATTGTACTTTGTAATACCTTGTTGGATTCAACGTTTATCAGTTGATTGGATACAGCGGCGGGTTTGCGACGGAAGAGGGGTGCGGAGGTAGCAACTTGGGATGTTCTATTCTGTCGCAATGGTGTGGAGACTGTCGACATAAACTTTGTTGATGGCTGGATTGGATCTCTCTGAATCATGAAGCAATAACACGGTGAAAAGTTTAGCAACAGAACCGTGCCGATCATGCACATGAGGAGATCCAACCTATTCCTAACAGCGGCAAGGGCATTCCGTAATCTGACCATAGCTACGGTCCTGTTTTCTTCTTCCCGAATCAAATGTTCGTCGAATAGTCTGATGAGAAACTGTATTGAAAATCAATCGACACTACTTATTGTGGTAATTCTGGTTGCATTCCAATTCTGCTACCAGTATCCGTGTCGGGGAAAGAAGATCATCGACTGTGAGATCGCTTTCCATCGAAACTTGATGACTGTGCGTACCGAATGTGTGAGACATGCGATATGCGACATGCGACAGGCCTGGGCGAAGTACGATGGTGCATCCATTCCTGGAGGAGGTCGCAGAGGTCATGGCCGCTGTCGGACGTGTCCGACGGCTTCGCTCCGAACAAAAATGAACGTGCTTTGTGATGTGCCATGGCCATACAAAATGCTACCGGCACTGCTGGTACAAATTAGTGTGAGGACCACTCCCGCCGAGGAACGATTCACAGTACAACAAAGTGACGAGACAAAACAATGGCTGATACTACTTTACGAACTTCCTTTGAAGTTTACGTTGCCAAGGACGATTTCAAGTTCCATGCAGCTCATTTTGTAGCGTTTGAAGGCTACCGAGAAAAACTACACGGTCACAACTACAAAGCTGGCGTCCGGGTCTATGGATCCCGAAAGATATCCTCCGATGGATACGTCGTCGACTTTGGTAATATCAAGAAAGTCACACGAAAAGTTTGTAAGGAATTGAATGAGCACTTTCTCTGTCCCATGCTGTCAGACGTGTTGGATATTGAAATTATCGACGAAAGTGTTAACCTCAAGTGTCAAGACGGTTCCAAGTTTGTATTTCCCAAGTCCGATTGTGCTCTCCTCCCTATTGTCCATGCCACTGCCGAAGAATTGGCAATTTATCTCTGGTCAAGAATACTTCATGGTCTCAATTCAGAGTGGCTTCTCGAGCGAGGGATCCATACCATGGAAGTTGTTGTTGCCGAAGCGGTAGGACAAGAGGCGACGTTTCGATTAGAGATTCCTGTAGATGGACTAAGAGATGAATTGCTAGATATCAGGTCATTTATCATGGAGGGAAAAGTCCGGCCTATGCCATGTCCTTCAGCTCCAGATGATGACCCCAAAAAGAGCTCTTGCAAGGAGGCGACGTGTTCTTCGTGTCAATCAGCTCTTTCGATGCAATTGCAGCGCATTGCCGAGGCCCTGAATGCACCTAATGGTTTAGCCAAGGAAGGTCAAACAATCACCGTCCAGGATCTTCAAGCCATGCTTTGAGACTCCTGCTTTCATGTATGGATTAGTGGCAATAATTCCTACTACCCATAATATAAAAGACATCCGAAAATGAAAATGTTTGTTGGTGGGTAACCGCCGACAAAATCGACCAAGCTAGAGTCGCATTAGTCCAAGATACTGATTCCACTACGGACTACAAGGACCAGACCACCGGTAGTGCTCCGCGCCCGACACAAAATTCAGATCGCTCGTGTGTGACCTACTATGAAAGGGTATAAGGCGGATTCGACGAGTGCGACACGAATATATATTTAAGATGTGTATACCGCATGTATTTTCACGACATAAATAATATGCAGCTCATGTCACAAGATTTTGTCGCGGATCGTTACTTAGGGACTCAACGGTTGAGAGTGTCTCTAAAATCGCCCATCGGCGACCTCGCTCCCGCCGATGTCCAACTCACCCCGGTCAAGTCGGAAGTGGAACCATAATTTGCCTCTCCCCCAACCTTGCCGGGAGTGTTTCGTCCTGGAGTTGTTCCATACATGTTATCTTCATAATCCAGACAAATATCTCTGTAAACCAATCTTGGATCCTTTGTGTTGCAATCCACAACTAATCCATACAGAGTTAATCGACAGTTTGGCGAGAAACGATTCTTGACCTACAACAACCTCGAACTTTTTCCAACGTTTATGAAAGAATCCTTCACTTTTTTTCAATCCAAAGCATAACATCCCATCTTCAGTGATTGTTTCGGGACGACAATCTCGAGCAATCACTTTCAAACGACAACACGGCGACTCCACTGAGCTACATTCTGCAGGCGGCTATGGGGCAGTGCTCGACGCTGCCCAGTGAGGGCCGCACTGCTAGATCCTCCCGAAGAAGCGATGCCTCACTGAGAGGCGATGATTCTATCTCGCATCGCAAAGACAAGTACGCTCAACGAACTCCTACCAACAAGAGAGGTACCTTGCAAGTTCAGACCTTGAGTCAATCCTCGCAACAATCTCAACTGCAGGCTGAACAACAAGGACAACCTCAATCTCGCAATCCGGAGTCCAACATGTTTGAAGATGCTGAACCAATGGAAGAAGATGATCGACGTGAAGGAATCCCTCAACCTCCCGAAATTGCTATCCGAACTCGATGTTACAAGCTCAATTTGGATTCAGAGATGATGGCGATACCACCATTGAATATATACTTGGGTCCTTTCACGGATGCACCTCCCCCGCTCACCTACAGCAGCAGCGATGATTCGAGCGGGAGAATGAGTCCGACTCAAGTGGCCGTCCAAACAGCCATGATTTTTCGTGGAATCACAGTGGCCAAGGATGGTACCATCTTGTCTCAAAATGCTCGAGCGACCCGAAGTAATCGGGGTGCCAAGAACAAAAAAGGAGAAAAGTCACGACAAGCAACGAAAATTGAAAAAGCCAAAGATCTTGTGGAAGAAACCATCTTGACTGGAAAGGTAAGAACCAAGAATTGATACTTCCAACTGTGATTGAATGGAAACAAGGATTGTATAACTCACAATGGTTTCTTGTTTCTCTTTAGGCACCAGATTCTGATGAACCAGCCAACATGATGTCTCTTGTTTCCATGGGTGAATACGATGACATGAAATATCTTGTTCGAGATGGATCCAAGAAATTGCGAGAAGGTTCGGCAATGAGTGATGATGCTTTATTGGGGATGAATCGTAGTCGTACCCCACCTCCCAACAGTAGTTCTTCCTCCCAACTAAGTCCCCGCAAGCGTGTGTCACCTAACAGTCAACGATCCGCAGGTGGTGGCCTCCTGCACACTCCCAACAAGTCACGCACCTTGGGACTTCCTCAAAGTGCCCCACCCAAGCTCAAGGGTCATCCACGTGATCGTCCAAGCACAAGAAAGCTGGACGACAAGTCGCGATTCCAGTACAATGATGATTCGGGACGTGGCCGTAGTGTCGCAGAGGGAGATTGGGGTGGTGCCTTGAATTTTTCTCGTGGCTTTCATTCCATCTGGAATTGTGGTGGAACGGGGGAAGATACGGGAACAATCAGTCCAACTCAAGTGGGCAGTCCCAAGGATGGACAACCCCATCCAATGAGCATGGGCAGTAGCAACCAGAACTTTCGGCCAGTTTTCGAAGGGCGGGGTGAAACCAACTTTGGACAACGAGACAATGTCTTTACCACCAGGGCAAACTAAACACTAGTAAAACACGCACACAACCAGAAAGATTTTTCATCAAATCATTTTGTCTTTCAGACAAATGCTCATAATGCAAAATAATAATATCCAGAAAAGAGTGGGAATTTTTCTTATATTTGAGTAGGCGGAGATTGTATAGATGGTGCGAATATACCTTCGGCGATTTCTAATCACATTTGACTCGAGAGTAAATGTACTTGACAAAGACCAAACTGAATTGGAATCCCGCACTTCCGAGCATTAGGAAGAAAGCAAATGATACAACAGCCATGTATCCAAAGTAGAAGGATGTTTGTAAAAGTCCATACATTCCACTTCGGTGGAAATAGTAGTAGAAGGAGTAGGCGTAAATGAAAAGCCCAGTCATGCCTCCATTGACGTAGGAGGCCCACCACCAACGGTGGTCTTCTCGAGCGAGCTGGAAGTAAAGGAGCGCAACAGTGATGAAAGAGGTGACAATAACCAAAAGGACAAAGGCCAGTAGAAGGATTCCAAAGAGCGTGTAAATTTGGTGTCCCCACATGGATGCAAAGATATAGTGCAACTCAATGTAGATTGCCGAGAAGGGCAGGAATCCAGCAATCAAAACTTGGAATGGCCGGCTTCGGTACCATGGGATTTCTGTTGGAATCTCTCGTGCAACTTTGGTCGTGCGGGTTGGAGCGTTGAAATCGGGGCTGGCATAATTCTTGGCCACAATTCCACCAAAAACAGTGAGCGGGAAGGCCAGGAAAATGAAAAGGGCCGCAATTGTCAAGATGGTTGTGAATGGAAGGGCACTCGTAGATCCGTGGGCGAGAGCAATCGAATTGACCCACAAGAAAACGACAAGTACGGGTGCCGGGAACAACGTGGCGGTCACCAAAATGCATCGAACCCAGTTCTTTTCATTCATTTGCCGGTAGAGGCGTACCGACGTGTATCCTGCAACGAAAGATGTGAGACAGTACAGTACCACAACACCAGCTAGAATCGATCCGCGCCGAGTGGTCGAGATAAGTCCCGTGAGTGCAAGACACAAGTGGAAAAACGTCAAAACAATCAATTGATTTCCGGTTCCAACCGCGGCACAGAAAATTCCCGGCGCCTGAGGGAAGCGAAAGACGTCGCCGTGAATCAATTTCCATCCTGACTGCGGTGTTTAATAAATGACAAAATAAGAATCGTACACAAGCGGAACAATTTCCAAGATTTTCCAAAACTAACCTCCTCTTCCTCCATAGCATCATCATCAATTTCCATGTAGCGTGAAAAGTCGTTTTTGAGGACACGTAGAAGAATGATGGACAGGAAGGCTGTCAAAAGCAAAACTAACACGAAAGAATTGATGATAGACAGCCAATGAATTTCAAAAGATCCAGGTAGAAACCTAGAATCGGCGTATCGAGACATACGGTTTTTCCACAACAAGTCGGGCTCATCATACCACTCCACCGAGTAGGAGAATTGAACAGTCTTTGCAGCAGAGACATCGGTAATATCCACTCGTCGGTCCATCTGGAATCGAAACGCAGCGTTAAGACTTGTATCCATGAACATTGAATCAAATGACAGTCCCAGAACTTACATCGGTGCTAACCTTGGCCGCGACGATTTGATTCCGATTGTAGCCAAGGAGAAAGTGAAGGTGTGTAAAGAGATAAGTCTTACTACCTTCCGTCTCACCAACAATAAGATCCTCGTCAGCGGTATCACCCACATAGCCCCACAGCGGAAGATCCTCGACAAACATTTCAAAGAAATATTCATTATGAATCGCCTCTTTCAGGGACGCAAGATCCTTTGGTGAAAGTTCCTTGTTACACAATAAACGCCATTCTACACTGTCCCCAAAAGAAACTTCGTAAGGTGATGTTTCCCTGCGATCCCCAACGATCGACTCTCCCAAGCGTTGTCGATGGCGCACAGCGCCTTGTCGCTTCTCCTTTTCCACCTCTGGAAGTTCTACTTTTTCCTCTTGTGCTGCTTCTTCCTCTTCTTCTTCCGTAGAGTGCTCGTGGCAGAAGGGTAAGGAATAGTAACGGTATGTTTCTGTGGGATTATTGAAGGGGCTGTAGCAACAACCACGGCAATGACACCAACAACGGGAAAAGTGGGTGAGGCCGATGCGGAACGTGACCCTACGTAGGAATTGTACTGCGCAGGCACGGTCATCGATGCCATGATTTTGTACTCACCCAACCTTGTTCACGACAATGTGGACAGCATCATGTGGTTTGTAGTATTGTCCCGCCTTGATCCTCTTGATTTTCTTCACTGCATCTGTCAAGGCAATGGACCACAAGATGCCCAAAAGGGCAAGCTTTTTACTCAAAGCCTTCATGGTCGAACGTTTTGGCAACTACCGTACCGTGCCTGTACCGGTGGCATACCCGATGGATGTGGGAGGCGTGTGGGGATGAACACTTTTGCTTATTGCCCCCCGTAGATTGGTGTGACCTCTTCGGTTCGCGGAGATTGACAGTGAATTGCTATTGACAGTGAATCGAGGAAGAGACCGATGGTATCTATGTTAATACGTATTTTTCTGCGCGCAGGAGCATGTTTTGTCCGTGATGAGAACAGAGAACAATGGGATTACGTAATACCCGTACCTGTAAGTGACGGTGAAAGTTAAACAAATTTGTTTAACCGTGTCACACGACCCGTAAATTGTACGGTACAAGGACAGACAAAGGGATACAGGGCACCAAAACACAAACAAGAGTCTCGGACTTGTATTTTTTTGGACTGTGATTTCGAACAATTACGTCTCCATGAAATTTGAAGCTTCCTCTCCGATAACAACTAACACATATAACAATAATTACATAGCTAGCTAGCTACAGCTATAGCAATAGTAGGCATAATGGCCGTAGCCCCACCGCTGCTTTGTTTTTCAAAGCAGCGGCGGTATTCTAATTTACTGTACTTATTTGCCTTCTTTTTCATGCATCCAATGCCTTTGGTAAACATTCCTTGCAGTACCGCTCGTCCTCTTCCAAGTTATTAAAAGGTTCAGCGCATATCATGTGTATGTGCCGCTCGCACTTTGTGCAGCGGTGTAACAACTCCATTGACGGGAATGCGCATCCTGTAATACAACAACGGCCAACACCTCTACCACCAGGACTGCTGTTTCCATTGCTTTCTGGGTAGATTTCACTGATTCTCTGACCAATGTGCTGCCGATCAAGTGCCGATACATCTCCATAGTTCCTGATTGCCGGGATTGGTCTGCTTGTCCAGCCTTCCTCCCGAATTCGTCTAACCTCTTGCTCATGACGAGCCTCTTGTTCTTCAGCCTCTATTTCTAGTCGGATTTCCTCATCACGTTGTATCATTGATTCCGTCATCTCCCCTACATGTTCAAAGGCTGTTGCAAACGATGGACCTGTTGTTGTCACTTGTTGCAGCAATCCTTCTCGGTGCCTGTTTTTCCCTGTCGTTTTGGATACTTTGCACGTGTAGATAGTTTCCTGACAGAATTATAGTCTAGTCGATCCAGTCACGACCTGGCCGTATGTCCCATTCTGTGTGTCGCATATCCTGATGCGGACGAATGGCAGACGGTTCTTGCCTCCTGACTCACAAGAATCCTCCTGGCCTATCCCAGTTGAACTATCCAAGGCAGGGGAGTGAATCTTGAA
>SWEM01000313.1:0-36253 GCA_019593585.1 Nitzschia palea | reverse complement strand
CAACACAGGAACAGATGCGTTATCCATTAGACTTGAAATGGATACAGGAAAATCAATTCGAGGATATCGAGTTGAATGATATGCGACGAGAACATTCGGGCAACTTTCCTATTCAAACGATCGATGGAGTTCCACTACTATGCTATCGCAAGGATCATTTAGACGACAACACGAACAATTGGAGAATTTGCATTCCTAGTGGGTTACTACGGGATATGGTTCTATTTTTCCATAAAGTGTTGGGCCACGCAGGCGAAGTGAGAGTCTACGATTCGATAAGAGCAAGGTTTCATCATCCAAAGCTCAAAGCGATGGTAGAAGTGGTTAGAAAGGATTGTCAAGTTTGCAGGAAGTACAAACTACAAGGTCCTGGCTATGGTGAATTGTCCTCGCGGCAAGTTACACTAGCTCCGTGGGAGGAAGTTCATATCGACCTCATCGGTCCATGGAGTATACCAATTCGTGGAATGGATGTTGAATTTAATGCTTTGACTTGTATTGATCCTGTTACTAACCTTGTTGAGATTGCAAGAATTGACAGAAAAACTGCACAGCATATCGCGCAGAAATTCCAGAATTGCTGGCTAAGTCGGTACCCTATGCCAATGAAATGTGTTCACGACAATGGTGGTGAATTTATTGGCTGGGAATTTCAACAATTATTGGAACGGTGCGGTATTAAGGATTGCCCTACGACGAGTCGGAATCCGCAAGGTAATGCTGTGTGCGAGAGAATGCACCAGACTGTGGGTAATGTACTACGTACGTTACTCCATGGTGAAAATGCAAGAGGTGATACTGTTGACGAAATCATCGATAATGCTCTTGCAACTGTTACTCACACTTTAAGATCGGCTATCTCGAGATCTCTCAATTTCAATTCCCCAGGTGAACTAGCGTTCAGACGACACATGTTTTTGAATCTACCACTACAAGCAGATCTACAAGCACTACAACAACATCGACAATTGCGAGTCGATCAAAATTTGGTAAGCGCTAACAGTCGGAGATTAAACTACGATTATCGACCGGGGCAGATGGTATATGTGAAGACAATTGCTCCTACGAAATTAGGTGAACGATCAGAGGGTCCATTTCAAGTGGAAGTGGTCCATACTAACGGTACAATCACGATACGACGAAATCAACACGTTACGGAACGTGTAAACATCAGGCGTGTTTTCCCCACTCGTTGAGGGGTTTTTGGCCATGATGATGCAGACAGCAGGGATCTACTATTGCTAGTGGAATCTACTCTTGCTATCTATGGTCTTGCATCATAGAGGGGAAGAGTGCAGTACCCGGATGGAACATCGGGTCTGCCCGTCTGTCGGGAACATGTGGATCGGCGGTATTGCTATATTCGTTATTATAGTATATATAGTCTGAACGGGAGAGGGGATCCCTCTCCCTTGTAACAGTCATTAGCACACAATTACTACTCTTTCCTTAGGGATAGCTCATCTACAGGAAAGTCTAGGGTCATTTTTTGAAATGCCAGGTACCTACTAACGATCCTTCAAAACGTAACTCCAGCGAAGAACGGAGGTTAGTACCATGTACCACGGTACCTCGTTGCCTGGTGATGGCAAAAGTCAAGCGAGTCAAACGTGCTGGTCCTGTAAAGCTGTAAAGCGTAAAAAGCCATGTTCCGATTCAAGACGTAACGAGTAACAAGTAATTGCCATCGCAACATCAAACAATACCGGTACACTACCGGTACTTACACCATTGACTCTGTACTTGTCACAGTCGATACCAGTGACACGATGGTGAAAGCGGGCCCGACAAACAATCTTGTCTCGAGCCTTCTTGTGGATCTCTATCAACTAACGATGACATACGCTCAATGGAAGGCTGGCAAGCACGAGGAAATGGGAGTGTTTGAACTGTTCTTTCGAAAGAATCCTTTTGAGGGAGAGTTCACCGTTTTCTGCGGGCTTGATGAATGCTTGAAGCACCTGCAGACGTTCTCGTTCTCGGAAGAAGACGTACTATATCTTAGATCAATTCCTGCGCTATCCCACTGTGAGGAAGGCTTCTTTCAGTACTTGTTGACGCTAGGTACTTCCAACGTCATCGTTCATGCCTTGCATGAAGGAACAATCACGTTCCCCCGCATCCCACTGCTCACAATCCAAGCACCAATAGGGGTAGGGCAGCTCTTGGAAACAACCTTGCTCAATCTAATCAATTACCCATCGCTGGTCGCCACTAACGCTGCCCGGATGGTCGTCCGGGCATATCCGGTACCATGCATCGAGTTTGGTTTGCGTCGCGCCCAGGGCCCGGATGGGGCCTGCTCCGCTAGTAAGTACTCCTACATTGGCGGCTTTGTGGCCACGTCGAACGTGCAGGCTGGCAAGCTCTTTGGGATCCCAGTGGCGGGAACGCACGCTCATTCCTACGTGCAAGCGTTTGCTTCCTTGGACGAGGTACAAGATTGCCTTCTCGTCAATCAGCACACACAGGAACCACAGTCATTCCTCCCGGTGGTACTCAAGCATCGAGAGCTATTACAAAACGGTTCATCACTGACTAACGAAGGGGAATTGGCATCCTTCATCGCCTATGCCTGCGCATTTCCAAATTCATGCCTATGCTTGGTAGATACCTATGACACACTACAAAGTGGATTGCCCAATTTCATAGCAGTAGCGTTGGCATTGGACGATTTCGGTTACCAGCCGAAGGGAATACGCTTAGATTCTGGTGACCTTTGTGCTCTCAGTAACCAATGTGCCAAGCTTTTTAAACAGATCGGGAATTCTACTCAGCGAGAGATTTTTCAGAATTTGACCATTGTCGCATCCAACGACATTAATGAGCACGTTTTACAGGATCTCTCCCAAAGAGAGCACGCGATAACAATGTTTGGTATTGGTACGCATCTTGTAACCTGTCAGGCTCAACCAGCACTCGGTTGCGTTTACAAACTCGTCGAGTGCGAGGGACGTCCACGGATCAAAATTTCTCAAGAAGCGGACAAGGTTACAATTCCGGGAAGGAAAAAAGTCTTTAGAATACATGGACAGGACAAGGACCGCATACTTGATGTTATGTTGCTTGCTGAGGAAGTGGACCCGGTAGTGGGATCTCGCCTCATTTGTCGAAACCCTTTCCAATCACACTTGCGCTTTTCAGTGCTACCGTCACACGTGGAGGAACTCCAAACGACAGTCTTTCAGAGTTCGACTGTTTTACGCCAATCAACCTTGGAAGCATCGCGTGATTTCGTGCAACAACAGTTGCTGACCATGTCAAAACATACGTCCAAAATATCAAATCCAGAGCGCTACCAGGTCATGGTATCCCAACGTCTCTTTGATTGCATTCACGAATTGTGGGAGAGACATAGCCCTATAAAAGAAATATAAAAGTGATCTTCAACGTATAAACAGACCATGGATGTGTGAATAAAATTCTATCAGTAAGAATGGCACTCACTGTCTAGTGAAGGAGTGCCACATGCAGCCTGACCTTCAAGGAGAAAGATAATCATCAATCTGGCGGCCACAAGCGATTCGCCAAGTTGGTTTCGATCTTCCTAGACTTGATTGTTTAGATTAATACTACTAGTCAAATGTAACCATCAACCCAAACGGTACCCATTGCAAAACATTCTCGGCTCAAAAATTGTGTCTGCTGGTGTCATAGTTTATGTCCTGTTCCAAGTTTGGTAGGGGTATAGGAGGCAACCATCACAGATTTGGACTTTTAGTGAGCCCTTTTTTAGAGATTAGTAGCACCGCTGCAAGTTACTGTTACTACCGGTCTAAACAATACGTGGAAAAAGATTAAACCGTCTTCCCTCCATACGTTTCCCGAATGCTAACTAATAAGTACTAGTAGTAAGGTTGGTACCTGGTACTCTGTCAGTGAGGTTGGCACGTGTCACTCCCATACTGGTGATGGAAAGGTTGAACTTTCCAGAAACGACCCGGAGATTATACTAACCAACTGTAAGAGTCAGACTGTGTGACGTTTTTCGTTGTCGGTAAAATACTGGAGAATTTTTATGCCGCAAATCCCTGTAACGACGCAACAAGTGCGGTGATTGGCCATTTCATCGATAGATCCAAGGTAGTACAACAATTCCAATTACATCTCACACCACTTCACCACTATTGTCCTTTCCTAGCCATGAAGTGGTTATTGTCGTTTCTCTTTGTTTACCAAGGAGGATTCTCGTCGGCCTTTGCGCCCTATACGCGCCTTGCACCACCAACGAAGGCTGTCCACAATGGCAATTCGTTGGTGATGAAGGACTATCCAAAGCCGAACGTGGAGAACACGGAAAACTATAGAGCGTATGAGGCACTCTCCAGCTCCTTTGGTCGTCAGCTCAAGGCGGAGCCAGCACAGCGAAAGAAGGTTGCTATTGTTGGTGGAGGACTCTCTGGTTTGGCTGCTGCCAAGTATCTTGCCGATGCAGGACACGAACCCATAGTCTACGAAGCACGTGATGTTCTTGGTGGAAAGGTATCGGCATGGCAAGACAAGGATGGTGATTGGATCGAGACCGGGCTTCACATTTTCTTTGGGGCTTATCCAAACATGATGAACATCTTTGCGGAGCTAGGCATTCACGATCGCCTTCAGTGGAAGGTACACAAAATGATCTTTGCCATGCAAGAGCTTCCTGGTGAATTCACAACATTCGACTTTATTCCAGGAATACCTGCTCCTTTCAACTTTGGCTTGGCCATACTTATGAACCAAAAGATGTTGACACTTGCAGAAAAATTACAAACTGCTCCCCCTCTCTTGCCAATGTTGATCGAAGGTCAATCCTTTATCGATGGGCAAGACGAACTTTCGGTGACGGAATTCATGAGAAAGTACGGCATGCCCGAACGTATCAACGAAGAGGTGTTCATTGCCATGGCCAAGGCGCTGGACTTTATTGACCCGGATAAGCTCAGCATGACTGTCGTCCTGACAGCCATGAACAGGTTCTTGAATGAAGATAACGGACTACAGATGGCCTTTTTGGATGGAAATCAACCTGATCGCCTTTGTGAACCAATAAAACAACATATTGAAGCCCGAGGTGGAAAGGTCCTGTTGAATTCTCCCGTCAAGGAAATCGTCACAAACGACGTCGGCTCAGTCACCCATTTGCTGTTGCGATCGGGTGAGAAAGTTACCGCTGATGAATACATCTCCGCTATGCCAGTCGATATCATGAAACGCATGACGCCCAAAAAATGGCAAAACATGGCCTACTTTCGTCAATTCGACGAACTAGAGGGTATTCCTGTGATCAATTTGCATATGTGGTTTGACAGAAAATTGAAGGCAGTTGATCATCTCTGCTTTTCAAGGTCACCGCTACTAAGCGTCTACGCGGACATGAGCGTAACATGCAGGGAGTACTACGACGACAACGAGAGTATGTTGGAACTAGTTTTTGCTCCGTGCTCCCCCCTTGCTGGTGGCAATGTGAATTGGATTAGCAAGTCCGACGAAGAAATTATCGATGCCACAATGGGTGAGTTGGCACGTTTGTTCCCGACAGAGATCGCCGCTGACGAAAAATGGCCTGCAACAAAGAACCAAGGACCGCAAGGGAAGGCAAAGTTGCGCAAGTATGCCGTGGTCAAGGTTCCAAGAAGTGTTTACGCAGCTATTCCAGGTACGCATAACTTTCCTGTTACTTTATTTGGTGACCCCTTTTCTAACATTACATGGTGCTTGCAGGTCGAAACAAATATCGACCGAGCCAACGAACTCCTATTCCAAACTTTACAATGGCTGGGGACTGGACTTCGCAAAAGTTCTTGGGTTCGATGGAGGGTGCAGTCCTCGGTGGGAAACTAGCCGCCGAGGTTGTGGCGAAGAAAGCCAAGGGAATGGAATTACCACCCGAGAAGAATATTCAACCGGAAATCATTGCTGCTGCTAGGTCATACGTGGCAAAAGAACCTCTTGGTGTGAAAGGCGGAGGCGCCATCGCTTTTGGAGGTGGAGCTAGTCTCACAACCGACAACGAAAGTTTACTTCGAGAGGCTGATCCTGTACAGTTTGTTTAACAACTATTTGCATGGCCTCTAAATCAGCGACGATTTGCGCCCTGTTTCGAAACTTTGAGCTGGTGAATGCCAAGTTAGTTGTGCCAAACGCTTTGTATGTTCGATTCAAAACAAGCGAAAGACTGATGTGAATTTTTAATTTACAACTCAACATTTTGAGCAATCCAACGTCTTGCAACTTCTTCCCTTGCTTTCTCCTCCAGTCGTAATCTCTTGTTGCGTTGGAACTTCCTCCAGTAGCTCCCATCATCATTCGGATGGATGACTTCCATTTCCTTCGTTCGATTATCTACAAGCACCACCGCAGTGCCTTCCTGGACCACAACGACCTCCCTACCACCTAGAAGGTCAGCATTTACTACCACGCCAAGGGGACTCAACGTTTCCGCGTCGTACTCCACCAGCTGACCCGCATGAAGGCCTAAAACCTTTCCGTCAGCCATGTGCCACCAACAAACTTTAGATCCCGTCGAGGTAGCGTCGGCGATGGAACCATCTGGCGACTCGATGTAGCAACCATCCTCCTCACGCGGAACGTAGGCTTGAAACCATTCATGATCAAGAACTTCACGTGTTTGAAACCGATTGACTTCACCTGTGCACAAGTCGATTTCTGCATCTAGACGGATATCGGCCTCGTCATTTTCGTTCCGAATGTGATGATTCAGCGTAAAAATCCTAATCTGATTCGGGCATCCTTGTATCAATCTGGTCTGCCGCCTACCATCCCTGGTTGACTTTGGTCCCATCACTCCAACTTGCATGAAGGTGCACGATCCCACTGTGGTGATGGAATCATCATAATCATGGCTCAGATGAAAATGGCCACTCGCCCAACACTATCTCAAGGGTAAGACGATACTGACATTTTGTTTATGATAGGTCAAGGCAAAAGCACTAACCTTTATTTGAGGGTTTGCCTTGACGGTTTGAATAAAAATGTTACGATTTGGAGAACAATGATTCAGCCATGCACACCCATTTGTAACATGTACGGATTGAAGGACTCGAAGCCCACTTCCCATAATTGGTGCATGTGAGAAGACAATAATCTTCCAGCCTTCGTTGTCAGGATACGCTTGGACGGTTTTGATGAACCAATTGATTTGTTCGTCATCAACATGCACTTCATGCGATGAATGAGGTGCATCTCGAAATCGTACAGTAGAAAGTCCCACCAAGATGGTACGTTCCCCGATTTGACTTGCAATAGAAGGAGAAAGCCGACGTGAGACCAACAAGGTCTGATACTTCATACCAGCGAAGGCCTCTCCGTGTGATTGTTTTGTCTTACCGAAAAAAGTTCGGGGTGTCCTTTTCAAAGCACTCTAAGAAGGCATTGATGTTTTCCTGGTCCGACTTGAATTCGTCCAAACCCTCTAGATCTGCGATTGGTTATTGGCGATGCAAGCAGAGATGAATTCAAATGATTACACATGAGTGACCATGAATCGTCCAACGCACCATGATTTCCGGTCACAACATCGAGTGGCAAACCGAAACCATCAAGGAATGCTTTGGCGTCTTGAAAGCATTTCGTGGTGCCAGCATCACCTGGTTCATGTCGAATGCTGATGATGTCAAGTAGCAAAGGAAAGACGGGCTCGAGATCATGAGCACTCGTCATCACATGCTACTTTTGCCAAATAATCTCCGGAGTCACTTACTCTTTCCGTCCAAGATCTCCAAGAGAAACCAAATATGAGTGACACTTGTCACCTTCTCGTTTGTAAGTCAAGAGAATTTCTAGCTGGGCAGCTGTCAGCTCACTAGCTTGCTTTTGCCATAGGTCTTCGACAACGTCTCGAAGAGGCACAATGGGAAGGCTACCGGCAGAGTCACCGGTCAATCCAAGCGGTGCCGCCACAATGGATAGCTTTCTCAGAGCGTCCATACAATCGTCCCGCGCCTGTTCATGAGAGGCCATGTCATCTTCCAGATGCAGGTCACCAACAGCAAGCACTGCCCAGGAGTCTCTCACGGAGAAATCGTGTTCGTCCACTGTCTGTGACAAGAGTCTGGATTTGATGCTCGGACACTGGCAGCAAACCGAAGGCACCAATGCCTTCCCTTGCAACATCCATGAACATGAGGATAGTAATAAAACGACGACCTTTGACGAGAATAGCATTTCCTTGTGCGCTGTCAGTGAAAATGCATCCGTGTTGGAAAACATGGGCCGGTGAGTCACGGAGAGGTAGTCCAGGGGGACCAAAGGGCTGGCCGTCAACCGGACCCGGCTGTCAAGGCCTCGAATGGAATCGATGACCATTCACAGTGAATTGGGTGGACGAAAGTAGTGCGTAGAGGTAAAGGATTTGCAGGAACTTATGCGACCGATTCAAGTGTAGTAACATTACCTTGTCTGCTGGTCTTTGCTTGTAAGGGAGTTGTCAAGCAATTTATAATTGCAACTCTTAGTACCTTAACCAAAACTAGCTAGATCATTCAACATTTGCAAGAACTTACTACCATGCCCGAGACTAGTGATGGTGGGCGGTCGCCGCCCGACCACGTCCATTCCGGAGCTGGCACCAATGATCATATCAGGCGTCGCAACCAGAACGAGGGTAACAAGAAAACTACCACCAGGAGGGAACGAGTCGATTTGTGGTTTGGAAGAGCCAGGAGCTAAATTTATTTCTGGCTGTGTAAGCGCTCCCTTGAAAGCCTTGTGGATCAAACCCGAGACCTCATCCAAATACTCGCGGGGTAAAGAGAGTAAAAATAACCACTGTACCGATTAATGCAAGTAATTATGTACGGTATATTTTTCCCATATAGGTATCTACTACTGGCTGTACCTTATTCCTCTGCCCTAGGCCTAAGCAATGATGTAGAGTGTAATTGTTGTTGTTGAAACAAAAGTCTAAGCATTACAGCTAGCTAGTCCGGTTCCTCTCTGAAGAGAGAGAAAGATCTGTTCATCCGGGGAGTCATGTAATTGACATCCCAGAACCCTATGGGTCCTGATCCGCTATTATCATAGTAACAGCTTTTACTACCTTGACAATATTCTTAGTCGAACTAGTCGAGGTCCGTGTAGTCGTATATTTAGTTTATACTACAGCACTAGTAATGGGGCTACGTCATCCTCCTTGTAGTAAGGAGCTTACTATAATTCATATATTCATACATATGAATTTCTGTCACTCCCCTAAGCGTCGACTGGTTTCCACAATTCGATACCATCCTAGTGAAGCGTCAGCGACGAATTTAGTATATCTATGCCTTTTCTTGCATGAAGTCTTTTCCAAGAAATAATCTCGTACTTTGTATTAATGGATTTCTGTGTCGGGTCGACGTTCGACGTGGCAGTCAAATTCGACTTTGTCTGTGTGCTGAACTCTGGTAGAATCATCGGCACCAAACATTTGGCTTTAGTTGACAGAATTATAGCAGTCTAGTCGATCCAGTCACGACCTGGCCGTATGTCAGACGGTTCTTGCCTCATGACTCACAAGAATCCTTCCTGGCCTATTCCAGTTGAACTATCCAAGGCAGGGGAGTGAATCTTGAAGAGAGTGTGTGCATCATCACCTCCAACTGACCTGCATCAACCAATCAGATTCTGCCACTACTAGGGCAACTGCAGGAAAAGTGGGAAAGGTTGATATAGTTACATTAGTATGACTGGGAAAGACAAGATGGGAATCTAATTCTGCGTTGAATGTGCGATGTAGTGGGGCAAAAAGCTCCGTCACAGGGAATCGAACCCTGGTCTCCCGCGTGACAGGCGGGGATACTAGCCACTATACTATGACGGATTTTGATCCTACGTTGTCTTGTGTCGTTTGGTCAAAAATTTGGTTTATAAAATGTATCCAAGGTGAGTTATGGTCTTGTGCCTATCTAAATCTACAGTATTCACGTAAAAATATAAGGCTACAGGAGTAATGCTTCATTGCGACTACTATACCATGCAATTGTCCTAGTTTGTACAAACGATTCATGGCTACTGAAAATACCCAGCGGGCATTGGCTTTGCAGTTGTCATTCACCTCAAATCATATCAAATCTTCCAATGACATCCATCGTGCACCATTTATCCCGGTATTGTAGTCTGGAGATGCCAATAGAGATGGTACTTTTCTTGTGCGTGTGTTTCTGGCTGCTAGGTTCTAGAGATATGCAGCAAGAGTAAATAATGATTAATTGTAAATTACATGGATTCCCTTAAAAGGCTCCCCCGGACAAGAATGTTTTTAACATTTCCAGACTAGCTTCTGGTTGATCTGTAGGCACCATGTGTCCAGCATCATACACTTGAAGGAAGGTAAAGTTGTTGGAGGTTCGAGCCAATCCCCGGTTGTCGTTCCAGTCATGAGCTTCTGCTGCTCCGAATTCTTCCTTGTGGTTCCATTCCAAGCCCAAGGTCCAGGCTTGATTGCCAAGGTAGTTGCAGATAAAGTCAACATCACCCGCGTAAATCAAAGCAGGATAGCCGGCGTCCAAGAGCTCAGCAACGTAGTGGCTAAAGTCTTTCATCCAGTCAGTGTGGAACATCATGTTGATACCATAGTTGCAGGATTGCCAATTGTGTGATTTATTCTCGTCGACACCCAAGGCTTTCTTGGTGGACTCGAGATTCAAGAATTCTCCAACGAATGAGAAGTCATAGCAGAGAGGAGGGTGTTCACACTTCTTGCGAATATCATAGGGATTTAGGCCAGTGGCCTGGTAGGGAGAAGTGAGTCCCATGTTACATAGAACAAAGGCGGATTGACAGGCAAAGGTATTGATGGCCGAGTTTCCAGTGTTGCACTGGTGGATCAACTTGGTACAAGTGGGAACGGCAGTCAGCATTGCCTTGTATTGTTCCTCGGTGACGATCTTGAGGTGGTGGCTATTGTTCCAAACCATTTCTGGGTACCACTTGTATTGCTCCTCAGGATTGGTCAATCCATTGCCGATTGCCAAACCGGCAAAGTTCAAGTTGATTGTGTTTTCAGCAGGGTTCTTGTTTCCATAGTAGATACGGTGCGAAATCGCAGGAACGTAGTGCTGTATTCATAGAGGAGAATTATGACAAAGTGAGAAAGTGAACGACGCGGAATGATCGAAAGTCTCAAGGTGGAACATGCAACTTACACCAGCATAAGATTCTCCAATGATATAGAGAGGAGAGTTGGCATACTCCGGATGAGTCTGGAAGAAAGCTTGCAAGAAGTAATAGGCGTCTTCGCTGACCATTTCTTCTCCACTGTCATTCTCCGCCCCGTAGGAGAAACCGACGCCAGCAGGCTGATCCAACCACAAGACATGAGCCGCCTCAGTCCAGCTGAATGGGTTGACACTGGTTGATTTTCCATCCGGATTGACACTGCAAGGGCCGTTTTCAGTGAGAAGGGCCAGTGTGGAGGAACATCCTGGTCCACCCGTGAGCCACACCACAAACGGAATTACTTCCTGTGATAGATTCTCGTCTTGGTGACGCTTCTCGAACATCCAGAAGAAGAGATGCTTGTCTTCTCCGTTTTGATCATATTTGGAGCCCTTGATATCCATGTAACCGCTGATCGACTTGGAACTGGCGTCGCAAAAATCCGAATTGCCATGATCGAATTCCTTCAAGTAGTGAGTGCGATCTGCAACAAATTGGAACAAGCCTGGTGCACTGGAGCTGCATTGAAAGACTCCAGCGGGGAGTTGTTTGGCTTGTTCGGTAGTGACACAGACTGGAGGGACTGCCTGGCATTGACACCACACGCACGAGTTACCGGATTCATCCTTGGACGCCAGACATTGGTGTTCGTCACGAACGACGTTGCAGGCTGAGACTCCCTCCTCAATCATGGTCTTGCTTACGGCAAGAGCACCTGCATGGGCAGATGCCACACAGGTTGCGGCAAGTAGTGTCAGCCTAGCGAACTTCATGGTCACGACAATGTTCCTATCGGGAAATGGTGCTTTTTGAGAAAGTGCCAAATTCACACGCAGTCGACGATGGATTTGATTCCCACGAAAAAGGAAATCCGAGATCTTTTGTCGTTCAAATCTACGTACCCAAGTACGGAAGGCCAAATTCTGTGGATTCGATCCGAGTATCCAACGGTCTTGGAATCACACCACGCACCTTTTTCGCGTCTTGCCATGGAGCACCTGTGCCCGCCACCCGTCTCTTGCCTCCACTCCGCAACTACCGGTATACATTGACTACGATTCTGATCACGATGTCACGATGGTGTGATTCAAGTGTCACCCTGTTTACCGGTACTTGATTTGCGACTTTTCAATACAGGATTGCTCAGTGTCAATATACTTCGTGAACAGGATGCATGGCCGCCACTGACTTTCAAGGATACCACACATCCAAAAACAATATCCCAGCTTTCAACAACCCGTGATGCATCGGAATGTGTCAACGCGCACACACACGTCTTGTCACTATGAAACTGCGGGAGAGACTGAAAAACCTGCAAGGTAGGTAGGTGAAACATCGTCTTTTTCAAAACACAAGGTTCCATTAAAGGAGATCCTCCAGAGGGAATGGTCGAGTATGATGACACAACTTGTTTTTCTTAGATAGTAGATTCCGAGAGACATTGGAAGCAATGCCTTTGGGTGTCGCTTCCGCGTTGACGACAAACAAAGGGGTTTAGCTGACTCGACGATAATGTACATGTGCATGTACATGTCTCCATCCATTTCTTTACGGCGTGACTACCGAATGCATCTACATACTCTCAACCAAGCATTTGCCCCCCTCCCTCAGGTTTTCTACGATGAAGCCAGATTCTGCTGGTACCTTGCTAGGGTTTCCTAGAACACATGCTCTCTTGGAACGAGCTCGATGGAACCTTGATGATTATTTATAATGAGACAAGTAAAGAAAAAGTTGGGAATTCCCTTGGCACAGACTACCTACTGTTACTGTTACTAGAGGGGCGAAAAAGCGCACTCTATCGTCTGTAGAAGTTGCTGCTCACAGTCCACTCACACAAGAACTTTGGTGTCACTACTGCTAGGAGTTCATGGTGTATTTTTGCCGAGCCGAAAGTCGGAAGAAATCGCCGAATTTTTCCAAGTCCAAGGATGATGACAACCCTTTTGCATTTGTAATAATGCCAGAACATCAGGACGACAGTACATGCAAGGGAACGAATGAACAAGGTTGCCGTACAACGGTGGCAGTAATAGGGATGACCTTGAGTATAATACCTCAGACATGGTGAGCCCTCTCAAAACACCGGTAATAAGTTGAGACGTTAATAATTGCGTTTTGCGTTACCGTTACCCGTCTCTGTTTACAAGTATCATTTTGGAATTGATTCGTTTTGTTTCTCTACCAAAAGTTCCGCAAAAGGATTCTTGGCCCATGATGGTAGGGGTAAACTTTTGGGTTGCCAACTAGAAACAAACGAAATTTGAGAGGGATTTTGTGTTGGAGGAGGATACCATTCAAAATTGATAGGGTTTTGGTCGTTGCTGTTGCTGTTGTTGTCTTGATCATGGCGTTGCACGGCCAACTCCAAGCACTCCAAAATGGCATTATCATTCCATTCGAAACCTGCGGGAGGTTGATCCAAAATCTTGGATGGAGCTTCGGCAGTGGACTGCAGTAGTGGAACATGGATCAGCAGCGAAGAATCATCGTCGTCGTTGGATTCGTCGTCATAGTCTTCACTGTCAACGTCGTCGTCCATGTTCCTTTCTTGGTTTGATGTTATAGTACCTGGTACGGTAGTATGTGGTCCTCTTTTGTGGGACGTCGACCATTTCCTTTCCATGGTCATCAACCGGGAACAAAATGATATCTTGGTCTGTCCTTGTCTCGGTGATTTGTGATTCGTCGATCGCGCCAATTTGATCATTTTTTACAGCTTCTTCAGTTTAATACAGTTTCGTTAGGCGGGCACAACCATCGCTTCATCATCATCATCAGCAACACTTTGTCGTCAACGGCACATTCACTTTCTTCTTCCCTCGTATACCGTACGATCATTGTGTCGTTCTTGTCCATGTCGGATCAAGCCATTATTCCGCGCAAGCAAATTACTGTTCTTCCTCAAGAAGTGGTGGACCAAATTGCTGCCGGCGAAGTCGTGCAGCGACCAGCATCAGTCGTCAAGGAACTTTTGGAAAATTGTTTGGATGCCGGAAGTACCCATATTATCGTCAAGGTTGAAAAGGGAGGTCTGTCCAAACTTGTCATTTCGGACAATGGCTGTGGCATTCCCAAGGCAGATTTGGAATTGGCCGCCATGCGACATGCCACGAGTAAATTGAGAACCGTCCAAGACTTTCAAACCCTCGAGACGTTTGGATTTCGCGGTGAGGCACTTGCCAGCATTAGTATGGTCAGCCATTTAACATTGACGACACGGACGGAATCGTCACCCGTCGCCTTTACCCAAATCTATCGCAACGGTGTACCCACCTTGTCACAACCTCGACCCGGGGCGAGAACACTAGGGACTACCGTGACGGTGGAAGAACTCTTTTACAATGTACCACATCGATTACAGACCTATGCCAAACGGGAAAGTGACGAATATTCCAAAATTTTGACGGTCGTTCAACACTATGCGATTCGATATCCCCATTGTGGGTTTTGTTTGGAACGCAAGCATCCACAAAAAGGACTCTTGGTCGATGTCAATACCAGCCAAATTCCTTCAGTCCAAGCGTTGGTAGACAAGAAACGCAAAAACGATCCCATTTCTCAAGATGAAATTGTATCGGCTACCAAGGCTGTCATGGCCCACGTTTTGGAACCCAACATGGAACCACATATCCTCTACTTTGAAGCATCGTTGCCACCCAATGGTCAAGAATTCACATATCAAGCACACGTCTATTGTACATCACCCACCTTTTCTACCAAGAAATCGCAATTTATTTTCTTTTTAAACAATCGATTGGTTGATTTGCCACCACTGAAGCGATCACTGGAAGATGTGTATGCCCCCCTTGCCAAATCATCCAATAGCATTTTGGTAGTGACGGTCAATGTCCCTGGATCCCAAGTGGATGTCAATGTCCATCCATCGAAACGCCAAGTCGCCTTGATGTATCAGGAAGAATTGTGCACGGCATTGGCGACCAAATTAAAAGAAACCTTGGATCAAGTCGGGCAAACCTTTGTCAGCCAGGCCGTGGCACCACCAGTGGAAAAGAACCCCTACTCTGCGTCCAAAAAACGAAAAGGGACCGATACCCCATCAGAGCCAGAAAAAACGACTCCCGTTCCACCGAGAAGGACTCCACCTTCCCAACTAGTCCGAACCAGCAAGGCTGCCCCCGTTGGTGCCATTGAACCATTCTTGGTGGCCACACAATCCAAAACGGCAATCAGTACGACACCAGAGTCTGCTGCTGCAGCAGCAACTACTGCCACACCGACCACCTCCCATGAATCTAGCAACAGTACCCACAAACCGGATTGTCCTTTGGCAAAATTAGACCTCACTCAACCAGGAGCATTTGCAATTCAATGCACATGCACTCCCTCATCATCATCATCGTCCACCACCATTCCAGCTGTCTTGGTCAAGAAACCCGTACTACGTCCCCAAAGGGTCACGCCTACTGCCTGTTCCTACTCCTCGATCAGTTCCCTGCGACGACGTGTCAACAAACACATGGACTCGGACCTGGCCAAGGATTTACGAGATTCCTACTTTGTGGGCGTAGTCTCACCCTTTCGATCCTTGGTACAATGTGGTGAACGACTGGTCATGATGCATCATGGAGAATTTGCCAAGGAAATGTTTTATCAATTGGCATTGGCACGCTTCGGTGGTGCAAGCATGGCATCTTTTGGAGAAAAGGATGATGACTCGGAGGTTGTCATTAATGTACCAACCATTATTGCGCAAGCAATGCAATTAGAAGACGATTTGCTATTGTTATCGAAACATGCTACTACGGCACAGTTGGAGGCCCTGGAAAAACAACAAGGTCTTTTGGATGCCAACGAGACTTACCAATCCATGGCACAACAAGCAGCGGCATGTTTGGTAGATCATGCCGACATGTTACAAGAGTACTTTTCGATTCGCATCGAAACAACCAAAGATGATCTAGTACTACTGAAAGGACTCCCAGTTTTGTTAGATGGCCATTCTCCACAACCACATGGTCTGGCCATATTCTTATTACGACTTGCCACCCGAGTCGACTGGACGGATGAACGGGTGTGTTTTCAAGATATTTGTCGAGAATTGGGAAATTTCTACGCCTTGCTCCCGACCGAGCCCCAAGAGTTAGAGTCCTTCATTCGACATAAATTGTTTCCAGCCATTTCCTACTTGTTACTTCCACCAGAACAGTTGCGAAACGACGGATTTTTTACAGACATGACGAAACTATCCACACTTTACAAAGTTTTTGAGAGGTGCTGAAAACAGACCACATATTACTGGCACCCCAACGAATTATCGCACTCATGCATCAAGAGTAGAATGCTACCATGGAACCTTTACCAAAGGTGTCCGAGTAGGTCCAATCAGTCTCTTGAGCTTTTCGTGTTGACTGAGCGTATCCACCAAATACATGTCTGGCTCGCAACAGGGCAAGTTTGAGATTTTCTGGGGTGTACTCTTTGTCAAAGGTAATGGCCGGCATGGCTGTCAGGATCATCTGTTTGATCACAGCAGAGTTGGTGTGGGGATTGTATCCGGCATCTTGCAAATAATCGCCAATCCATTTGCCTAGGTCACCAACAGCCTCATTCATGATATCATCGTCACAGTCCATGGATGCATTGAGCATTTTACATAACTCTTCTGGCGATTTCTCGGGATTTTGGTCATAAAGAGCAACAAGGACTCGGTCGGAAGTCATCATCCTTTGCAAAAAGATATTTTCGGCATTACTGTGAAGATCTTTTAGTCCATCGGCCTTGTCCTCACTGTAGGGTTTGACCCTGGGTACAATCGTGGATTTGCCTGCTTTCATTCTCGCAAAGTTAGTGTAAACCAATGCCTCTTGATCGACGAGGTCACCAGCCAAGGCTCGCTCGACAAAATCAGGGTCTTCTCCCGCCAACACACGTTTCGAAGCCGGAGGCAGTACCTTTTGGCGACCAAATCGAGAATCACAAGCGAGTGGTACATTAATGGCGGCGGCGAGGCACGATACAGCAATGCCCGTAATGATTGCCGTATTGGTGGTAGTTGCATCCGCAAGGACACCAAACAACCACGGCGCAAGTGCCATTCCAAAGTTCATCGCCGCATTGTTCAGTCCTTGAACATAACCAATCTAAATCAACACGAATGGGATTGTGAGTTCGAATCAAGGGCGAACTTGCTTCAAAATTTCCACCATCTTTACCTTATCGATCGGGGCGATTGTGTCCAACATGGGGCCTGTCGTCAATTGAGAAAACACCGTGAACGGAAATCCAGCATAGAGCACAGCGACAAATCCACCAAAGTAACTTCGCGTAGCCGGCTGGAAACAACGTGTGAGAGATCCAGTACTGTCATCAAGCGGTATAGAGAAAATGAACGTACCCCATTCCCAATAAGTAGCAACGCCAAGGTAACGAGTGCCGTCATCAGATTCCCCATTACGCAAGTTCCTGCAACTCCAAATTTACGAAAGGTATAGGGCGTCATCATGGTAGAAGGAATTACCATGGCAGCCACCATCACGCTGAGCCATTGGTAACCAACAATTGTCATTACGGGGTCCTGGGGTGGATCTGCTTTAGTGAATTGAAACAAGTAATGTTCAATGGCCAGGGGCGACAAACACAAAGGGACGAGACCTGTGGATCCAAAATTATCCGCTACCGCTCCAAGGATGATATTCCAAAGCGCCTTGTGCTCAATTGTCTCTGGACGAATAAACTTGTCGTCGTCGTCGTCAGCGGTAGTAAATTTTCCGACTGCAGCTGGTAGATCACCAGCTTCCACCATGTACCAGCTGGTGACTAGTGCCGAAATTACCATCAACCCAGCTCCTACCCATAGCGGCGCAAACAAACCTGCACTATTCATCAAAATCGCAATGATTCCTCCTCCCGAACTTCCAATCACGAAAAAGCTAATGAGGATACCCAATTCATACTCTTTTTCTGCCTGGGACTGATACACGTCGCCGACATAGGCCATGGCAACCGGAATATTTCCTAGAAAGAAGCCAAACACAATTTGCGTAATGCAAAAGCCCCAGAAGGTGGCCTGGGTAAAGTACTTGACTACACTCCCCACAGCGGATATCCACGCTAGGACGACCATGACCTTTTTCCTTCCAATTTTATCTGAAATCCTGCCAATGGAGACGGACGCCAATGCAACACCCAACAGACTACACAGGGGCAGAAAATAGGTCGCCGCATTGAACCCGAATGGGTCCGTGTTTGGGAAGGAGTCGGGATGGGCTCCAGGCTGAACCATGATGGGATAATTGGGATTCAACATTTTGGTGTTGATGGCAGAACACATGGCACTGAAGCGAACAGCTAGGACACTGTTTCGCAAAACATTTTCTTCGGTAATCAAACGAAATCGACTAGGCAGTTGAACCTGTTTATAGTGATCCTTGAGCCAATCGTACACTGCCGCCCCGTCTCCGTTCGATCCCTCGTTAATGCCGGTACCTCCCTCCTCGGCATCTTTGAGGAGGCCTTCAGTTTCTTTCGGTTCCCGAATGCCCCCCAAGGGAACCTCCACTTCATTGTCGTTGTGGGTTGATTGGACACCTGATTCCGACATGATCCTCCAGCGAGTGTCGCCAAACTCTGAGAAGAAATATAACCGGTTAACGCTATATGATTTGCTTTGACTGTGAATGTGAGTGTTTTACTGAAACAACGAAGTAATCAGTCTCACATTTTAATGGGAGTTTGACAACGCCGAGAGCTTCCACTGCCAGTTCGTTCTTTGCGTTAGGTTGTTGCATCCTGGTTCTTATCCTCTCCGGTAGTACAAGGTTATATTTAAAGGCCGCCTTTTTTATTGGCACCCAGGGATGCCATCATATTTTTAGGCGTCAAACCCAGCGTTGTCACTTAACACCATCTCGGCTCCATAGAGGCGAAAAGCCGGCAATACAATCAAGAACTTAAGTATAAGTTCAAGTGTATGCCAAGGACGTGGCAGAAACCCCGGACACAAGATTTGCGTCCAAATTTACTGGTATTTAACTGTAAAATGTATTTGCTGTTTGCTGCAATTTCACTCTGGCGTCCAGTCAGAGGCGTGGTTTTGCCGACCGGGAATCTTTGCCAACATCGTGTCAAGATATGTGAGCCATGGCCAATTCAAAGTCAGACCGATAGTCAGGGATTGTCTCGATCATATCATCATGGGGAGAGGAGGTACACCCACGCCACTAACCGTTATGAGAACGAACCATGTTTCTGTAGACTACGGTGCCACACTCGTGCCAAAATCTCCTCAACAAAAGCTCCGGCCATCTCCCGGATTATCAGAAAACGACGACGCGAAGACATCCGTAAACAAATGGCTGACTTTGGTGGTCGCTGTCGCGGTTGGGCTAGTCGCAGGAAGCCTGTATGGATTTGGTCGATATTCTCGTGATCTGCGGGACGCCCTTGAGACGTCGGAAATGACAGTCGAACGCTTTGGTATCCTGTTGGACTCGGGAAACTATTTTGGCCATCCTTTGAGTGGTTGGGTTTATGATCGCTTTGGACCGAGAAAGTCATGTTTGGCGGCGGCCTTAATCGTGTTTGTTTCCTTCGGATCGATCCACTTGGGTTTGTTTTCGGCTCCAATTTGGATGATCGATCTGGGTTTCTTGGGGGTTGGCTTTGGAAGTGGCTTGGGCTACATTGCCGGCCTTGGGTCGACATCAAGCGCCTTTGCATCGACACCCCATCTTGGGCGCGCGGTAGCCATGGTGTCTGCGGGCTATGGGTTAAGTTCCACAGTTGTCGGTCTCACGTACCGCTATACCGGCATTGCCTATTTTTTCTTGTTGTGGGCTTTTCTAGTGGCACTTGTAAACATGGTTGGGGCATACGTTTTCGTGCAAAGAGGTGACTTGACTGTTGGCCAAGAAATTGTCGCTCTAGAGGATTCACCAGCGGATTCAACCGAAACATGCAACGATGACGATGTTGAGAGACGTCGTTTGTTTGACGAGACGTCAGCTGTGGGAATACATTCCGGTGACCCCGAAGTCAGAAGTGAATGGAATTCGTGGAAAAGACTAGATTTTTGGCTTTTATTCTGGTCGTTCGCGTGCATTACAGGATGCGGCCTCATGATCATCAATAACATTTCTACCATGGTCCAGAGCCTTGGGGGAGACGACTCTCTTTCAGGTACTTTGGTCGTCGGACTGTCAATATGCAATGTGTTTGGAAGAATCCTTATGGGTTCGTTGACCGATCATCCCAAACTGCACAAGCTCGACCTGTATCGCTATGCAGCGTTTGTAATGGCATCGGCCCTGTTTGTCAGTGTCATCGGTGGAACATCATTATTTTGTTTATCCGTAACAGTTGCATTTTCTGCCATGGCCTATGGTGGATCTTGGGTTTTGATGATCGGTATTGTTAGTGAAGTTTTTGGCAAGGAGGAGTTTGGCAAAGATTATGGTTTGATTGCCATGGGACCTGCCATTTCGGGGATGATTTTCAATTCTCTTAGCGCTGATTTCTACGAGAGTCACGCAAATGGCATCAAGGAGGTTTGTATTGGAGCGGACTGCTACCGCGATGCCTTCCTCCTAGCAACAGCCTCAGCCACAACTGGATACATAATATTGTTGTGCTTGCTTCCGGTCAAAAGGAATTTTGACGAGGTGATGAAGATTCCTAGGTCTAGCTATGCCGTGGATGCGATTTATGGGAGTGAGGTGGTTGTCGCGCATGAATGTGATACCTTGTATAAATAGCATCCTCAACGATTTGAATTTTGACTCGTCGATTCGATCCCCGATGATGGAGATGTAGCATGGCAACCAAAGTGCAAGAATATTCTGGGAAGAAAGATGAGACTCAATGTGATCGAGTGAATCAATAAATAATAAATGCATCTTGCTTCACTTTGACCGGCAAAAAGGAACACTTGCGAATTCGGGCACTTCTCCGAGTCGCCGGTTTCCCCCTGATGATGAAAATCACAAAAAAACGTTGTCCGAAAAAATGAGAGCTCCCACAGTTTACCTTGCCTTACTCCTTTCTCTCCCATTGACAAATTGTAATGGCGATAGGAAAGAAGACAACTTGCCGGCGCCGTGGTATGGCGCTGCACCATCCATTCAGAAATACGAGATGCACCGACGAGGATGGGAAACATGTTTAAGATGTGGGGGGGCCGAAAGGCTTGGTGCCACTGTCAACGTTGGGAATCTAACAGAACTGGATGATGCAGGAGCTAGAGAGATTCTCGATGCTGTTCGGGCGCACGGGATAATTGTGATTAAGGGACAAAATCTTACCCGGGCTCAGCAAGTGGAATTCACAGCCAAGCTTGGAGAAGTCATTGTATTGCCTGCCAGTTTTGAGGGAAAAGACCCCGAACCCTTTCATCCAGCTATTCAACGAATCACAAACTTCTGGGCCAACGACACGTGGGTAAGTACCTAAGAAGCAATGGATCCTTGTACCCATCACAACAACCTCACATGATGCTTTGTGACGGTTGCCATGCTCTAGAAAGGTCCCACGGCCAAGTTAGGTGCATACTGGCATCAAGATGGTCAATTCTGGTCAAGGCCTCATCACAATGTGTTGTCAATTCTCCATGCACAAAAGACACCTCCCCAGGGAGGAGAAACAGGTTTTGCAGACTTACGAGCAGCCCGAGCAACACTTTCGAGGCCACTTTTTAGAGCGTGCCAGGAAAGCTTCGATCCGCGTCTCTGTTCGTGACATCGGAGACTTTGCCAAGGGGACAGAAGACGATTTGGCCAAGTTCCCAGAAGCGACTCATCCAATTTTGGACCATCATGCACTTGATGGTGGCCCCATGTTATATGTAGGATCTCCTCACATGGCGATAGAAGGTCTCGAATCTGCCGAGCTGGGGCGTGCTTTGCTAGATATGTTGTTGATGCATGCAACTTCGCCCTCATTCACATATTTTCACGCATGGGACGCCGGCGACGTTATTGTGTGGGACAATACCCAAACATTGCACCATGCCATGCCATACAACAACGACGGAACCACCAAGCGAGAACTGTATAGAACGCAAGCTCGTTTGAAGATTCCGGATTTGGTGAACGATGAGTTCTAGGAAATTGGATTGGTAACTATGTGAATGGTTTCTGCTGTCCTATTCCATCGAGATACGTAAGAAAATTAGAATTAGGACCTGTGAACTCAATTACCATTGGAAGAGCTTGCAATCATGAGTAGTACCAGGTACATCTAACTGGCATACCCGGTACCAGGTATGCCAGGCATCCGAAGCCATACCTGGTACCAGGTACGCTACCTGGTCGTCGGAGACACGACTTTTGAAGGGCTCTGTTATGTACCAGGTATACCCGACCCGCTGGCAGCTGGGAAAATGGGATGTTCATAGTCTGGAAGTAAGTGGGACATCCCGACGACGTCGCATTTGGTCGACCTTAACTGTAAGAGCACACAGCACACAGCACCCTTCCCCCCTCCTTTTCACAACACAGTGAGTTGCACACATCCAACAAAATCCAACTTCCGAATCTCTCGTTAGCACTCCTGTTGCGATGTTCCTCCGGTTGTTACAGCAGGCAGAATAGCATTGACTTTTGGGTGTCTTTCTCCGGTAAGTCCAGCGACTTGCAAAAGTCGGGACAAAATGATTCGATTGGGACGACTTTCTTTGTTATTCTTTATCATCCTATGGGGTAATTGTGAAGGCATGAATGTAGGAGGCTATTCGACAGAAAACCAATGTCATCAGCAAGAGTCGCCTTTTGTTGTTCTCCAGAAGGATCCCATAACTGGTAACTTCTCTGTTGTCTATCGCATGCAACCAGGAGAGCCATTAACGTTGCCAGGTGTACAAGTTCGAAACCTAGCTGGAGCAAACGATGCAAATGGGGCGCAATTTCTACGACGCCAGGTTTCCACATTTCCGGGAATACAAGCAACAGACGACAATGCGCAATTATTTCGTGGCCTGCAAGCGAGACATTATAATGCCAATGTTTCCGTGGAGGACGATTCGGATCTATACTTTTATGCCTGGGAATGTGGTTGTTTTGGTGCAGGGTTCCCAATCGTCTTTTGTCCCGTGGATATCGACACATGTCTAGAGCCATTTCGTGCTAGCACGAATCAAGCTCCTGGATGTCTAAATCTACCCAAGGCTTATGACTTTCGTCGGTATAGTTTTCTCATTACCGTGGCTTGGTTATTTGCCATGTTAACCGCCATGGTTACATCCAGGTATGGACCGTTTCTTTTTGGATATATAATTTCCAAATGTTTTCCCTCCTGGAATGATCATGAGGTGGAGCGACTCTTGCGGGGACATCCCGAGGAAGTGCGAGATATGATCCGAATCTACATTATTCGGGAGCAACAGGCCTTGTTCGAAGCGAGGAGACAGCAGGACATGGCCGAAGCAGCCTTAATACGTGCCAATAATAATTCTACAGGAGGTGATGGTGATACAGAAGAAACGTCTCCCCGTGATCGAGACCAGAGAAATGATAATAACTACGAGCCAAAGTCTCCTGGTACCGGCCTCATTCTGCGAACAAAAAAGTATAGCAGGTCGTCTCCAGGGATCATGGCGGTGGACGAGAAGCATGACGTCGATGCCTCCAGTAGTAGTGACATGCACGAGGACCAATGTACTATTTGTTTTCTTTCGTTTGAAGATGGGGACCGGATAGGATCCTTAAGGTGCAATCATCTATTTCACTCGGAATGTCTCAAACTGTGGATCCAACGGCGGAATGCCTGCCCACTCTGTCAAGAGCAGGATATTGCACACCCGCGGTTGGAAGCAAGCGTGTCAGATGCAGACGTATCGGCTAGTCCAATCGATGGCCATATTGATCCGTCGACAAATTCACGTATTGGGTCCAATACATGACACTAGAGTTTTTGTGGGTCGTGGTGTACACAGTTTATATGTACATTAGTTTTCGTCGTCATGACGTGTGAGCGATAGCGATTCAGATACATACAGAATATAGAGAGAATTATAAAATCTTGACTTCCCCATTGGTTGTTGGTGTTTCTTGTAGGCTTTCCCTGGCCTCGAATTCTTCTACGGCAGTCTCCACAAATTGCTCATAGAGTTTTTTGCCGGGTTGCATTAATTCAGTCTGTAACTGGGCAGCTTTCTTGGTTGTTGCTTCTTGCGCCTCCCCACCGTCAACCAGCTCTGAATTCGTCCCGTTCACCATGGTTGATGCGTCAACGTCCAGTCCAGGTACAAACTCGTATCCTGGAGGCGCGTTCAAGATAGCCTTGGCTTGTTCAAATTCTACCTCGGGTGTCTCCTCCTCTGCCACCAAAGTGGACTCATCCTGCAAGTCTTCTCTAGCAGCAGCTTCCTCCACCGTGAACCCCTCTTCAGGCAGAATATAGTCGTCGATATTCCCGGATTTGATCATCGACATGGACAGTGGCATGTCCTCCAAACCGTAGAACCATCGCATTGAACCCGCGTTCGTGTCGGCAATCAAGGTGCTGACCATAATTGGATCGTCCCCTTTCCAAAAGTTTTCATTGTGAAAAGGATCTAGAAATCGCTTTGCCAAATCAAAAAGCCCTTGGTAGCTCGTTGTCAATAGCATAGCACCGATCACCCCCATTTGAAACGAGATCCTAGAAGAAAATGCCATTATTGGGTACGCCCACAAGACGGCATCAACAAGAACTTGAACAATGTGAATGTAGGCAAAGGGAAGCCTTCCCCGCAACACGGATTCCATGTAATTTGCTTGAGCTCGAATTTCCTGTATCCTCTGAAACAAGTTTTGTTCAAACCCATAACCCCCATCCAAATGGCCAGCCCTTGTCGCATCCAGCGCTGTTCGAAAGCACCACATCAGAACCTCATTGTGACGAGATGTAGCAGCAACTTTTGAGGAGATCAAGTATTTTCGTTCGCTTGGAGTCATTAAGCCACGGGCCACCATACGACGAAGGCCTTGAGGGGTGATGAGAGGCCGGTGTGACCTTGTGATGGAAGCGTAACTTAAAATATTGAAGAGGCGGATGTATCGAGCAATCACCAAAAGAATTTTACGACTTTCGGGGGAATAGGTGGACGACTTTCCTTTTGAATCCTTCGGCTCGACTCTTCGTGCTGCGCTCGCAACGGCTAGGCTAAAATCGTTCAATCTCCCTTGCACATTGTAGCAAATGTTCAAACATGTTCTCCAACAGGAATAGGCCTCGTTCACGAAGAATGTGAGGGTAAATGTTGTGATGGCCAATATTTGCGACCAGATTCGTTCAAATCCCACGAGACCTCTGCAGAAACCTGGGCTTTGTCGGAGGACAATATATACAATCGATGCCCACAAACCTTGCTTTAGAGCTGACGTCCATGTCTCTGACAATACAGTCCCACTCCAATGTCTCCAAATAGCTTTACTCGATGGATCAAACTGCTTCATAACTGGTCTACGACCCTTCGTCCGAAGACTTTCATCGAGAATCCGATCCAGCAAGTCTTGCGTTGTGATTCTTTCGACACGACTTTCGTCCAATTCAAAAACCATGGGAAGCTGAGTCCGTCCTCGACTCAATCTCTTGGGCAAAGGCGTTGGGGCCAACAATCCTTTCACTTCTGACAAGACACATAGTAACACAAAGTAATTTCGTAATGATGTGGAACACACCATCTTTACCATGCGTTCAATCAACAAACAAAAATGATTTCACTACATCTACTGTGATCAATCAAATCCGATTGTCGTTGTTGCAGGAGGAATCCATGTTCTGCGACAAACCATGTGACGCGCGGAAGCAGCGAACGTGGCGAAGTGGCAAAGTGGCACAGCTTGCTCTCGCGTCGGCGTCGTCGGCTGGAAGTGGCGGGCTCGTTCAACGGAAACCGAGTGTTACCAGGTACTTGTAAATCTACCGGTACCAGGTACCGGCACTGGTAGGTAGTGATCTTTCCGACTACCAAATTTTCTTCAAATTTGTGATCAACCGCTACCGACTACTAGTACCTTGTACCAGGTACCAGGTACACCCGTACAAGAAAATGTACCAAAGTTGGCATATTTCATATTTTGTCGAAGAGTGACGCAAGTACATCGTTAGTTATATAGTAGATTGAAGATTCATCAGATTCATTGTCGGCTACCGGTACCAATCTTCAGATGAAGGCCAAAGACGTTTGTTTTCCTTAGAGTCCACGTTATCGGACCGAAAATCGTTCGCACAACAGATTTTTTTCGCACGTGCGAAAACGCCTCGTGAGTAAAGTTAGCCATGCGTTATCGGAAATGTTGAGCGTTGACGCATGGCTACCGGTAGTATTTAAGTACGTAGGTACACACCACCATCACATTAGTGTTCGTAGCTAGGTACCTAGGTTAGTATCAAGATGCATATACTCCATTTGCATTACAAAGTTGTCTTGCCAGAAGCCAGAAGTCTTGTTGAAAAGTAGTGGTAACCTCCTCTTATCTCTTATCAGATGGAACTAAGCAATATTTTTCCGGGTAGGAGTTCTGATGAGGAGGGACCATCACCCCTATCATCACCCCTATTGTCCTCATCAAGCGATGAAAACAAGAGCGACGACTCCGTCGAAGTCGTGAACCCTGCCGAAGCATGCAAAAATCCGCTTGAAGGTGCAGTTCTTGATGACGTGATCGTTGTTGCCGGCGGTGAATTCCTTATCCAAAAGACAAGGGGTGGTCAAGAGCCAGAAGTTTCTTGCCTGAAAGAAATCAAGGGCATTCCCGTTGAAGACATCAAAGTCGGCCATCTACGAGCCTTCTGCGTCAAAATCGGATTGAAAGGCCAAGGACGAGCCACAAAACAAGACATCATCAAAAAACTGGTAGCATTCAAAGCAACTGGACCACTCCACAAGGAAAAGTCAGCATCAACAACAAGGAACAAAACAGTCAACAGGTATCGATTCGTCAATGTTCTTTTCGGGGATGTCGTGAAGCCACTTCTCAATGAGAGAGGCAAGACTCTCACAAAAGATGACTTGACTGCCGGTAAACAAGGGGACCAAGACCTGTTTGAAGTTGTAGCGATCGAATATAATGGAGTCAAGGAGGAATATTCCTTCCTTCCTGAAGGCATGAAGGAGACTGTGCCAGCCCGACAGCTCCCATCAATTTTTGAACCAATCGACTGGGCTCACGCAAAGCGATGTTTCCGAGAGTTCCTTTGGGAGTACGAAAAGTCCATCTCCAACTGGCGTGTCTCAGGAACCCATGAAGACTATGATGACAATTTGGAGAAATCGATTCTTGTCATCGACAAACCTTTTGATTCGTTTGTCAACAGCAACACACTCAAATACCTTCACTATTTTATGGAAAAATATCCTGGGCTTTTTGAAACAATGGTTGGCAAGCTACCAGATGGTGTGTATGCATCATCCGTTCACGAGCAATCAGAGAAAAAAAGAAAATCTCTCCAACCTCATCAAAGGCTTCTCGCTCAAGTACAGAGATTGCGGTCTACAATCAAATTCAAGCTGAACGCAACAACATTTTCAACAAAAAAGCGGAGGCCGTAAAGTTGCAATCTCGGGCCCTGCAACGTAGTTCGATGATAGAAGATTTGAAAAACCTACAGGAAATGCTGGACAAGAATCTCGACAAGAAACGACGCTTGAAGAGAGAAATTGAGTCTGAAATTGTCTTCCCGGAAGAACGAAAGCGTCGCAAAACGAGTCACCTTGCACGAGTAGAACGTCGTAAAGCGGCTGGTGATGATACCGATGATGATGACACCGTTGAATCCCAAGCAGATTTGATGGATGAAATAATGGAAGTATCTTCTGCAATA
The DNA here is from genome assembly GCA_019593585.1 of Nitzschia palea. Lineage (NCBI taxonomy): Eukaryota > Bacillariophyta > Bacillariophyceae > Bacillariales > Bacillariaceae > Nitzschia > Nitzschia palea. The sequence goes on along the minus strand of SWEM01000313.1, from coordinate 8,350 downwards.
GTCTCAACACGGAAATTGCTCGACGAAACCCGACGTATGATGCAATCCCAAGAGACCGACGACGCGTCCCGAAATGAAAGCATCAACTCGAGCACGCATTGAGTACACTACATGTCAAAAAACTCTGCGATTTCGTACTTCATACCAGTAGAATCATTTCATGGTACTAGTAACAACATTCATACTAGTACTGGTAACAAGATCACATAAAATTAGATGGTGCGAGCAACGAGCTAGCGCCATAGGTCATTGCGAGCAATGTTATGTTCAGGACGGTACAGATCGCGTTCAATAACGGCATTCAAGATAGCTTCGCGTCGAGATGATGGAAAATCGATGTCAACAACAGTATGATCACCTAAAAATCCATTGTTGTGTGGTGCTTCGACTATATTTCCGAGGGTTTCGACACCCCATCGTATGGGATCCATAAAGTCATCATCGTGGCCAACATTGAATCGGAGCTGGTCATTATCAATCACAAAATTATGAAGTCTTGCTGCTGCCATTGCGAGATTAGTTGTCCCATGAAGCTCCCCATCCACATTTCTTCGAAAAATGCGCCATTTTGTTGTCAGCCGGCCAAATGCCATTTCTATGCGTATTCGAAGCTGGGAAAGATAATAATTGTAAGTTCGCCGATACTCTGAGACAGAAAGTTGTGTTACCGTGAAGGGAATAATCAAATTGTTGGATATAGTGTAGGCATTGTCCCCAATGATGAAGTATCCTTCTGGAAGCGACTGTAGCCATTCCAATAAATCAAGGCATCGTCCTAATGCTCGGTTGTCATTTGTTTTACCAGCAGCCGCTACACAAAAATAGGTGAATCGAAGTTTTGAATCACACATTGCTTGAATGTTCAAGCCAAACCTTCTGTAATGTCCACTGAAATAGTCTGCTGGTCGCACACCAATACTTTGTTTTGGTTTTGAAGTGCAGAGAAGCCATCCGTCAAGGCATCCAACACATCCATTGTAAATTCCATTGGCCGAGGAACATTGTGCAAACCCTTCCGTTGTGACTTGTAGCTCGTCTGGGGTGCGAGGTAGTTTGATTTCGAGTTCCTTGCACAATCTGACCGAAGTAACGAATACATCGATAATTCGCCTCGCTGAATGATTGGATATGCCGTAGATATCTTCGATGTCCTTGTAAAAACTTCCTCCTAGAAATCGCAGTCCTGCACCGACAATCATCTCTGGATATATCGGCTCATTGTTGCTTGTGGAGTTCCTGGATTTCACTACATTTACTGTCACCATAGGCCGTAGGAGATCGACAAGCTTGTTGAATGTTGGAAGTGTCATGTGGTAGCGAGATGCAAACTGTCTTGTATGCTGCAGTTTCCGCACATGTTCCTCCCAATTCAGTCGCTGGTGGCGGTACTTGATGGTTTTGATGCTCTTGTTCAATCCAAAAATTACAAGCAACTCTTGCAAGCTTTCCTCTGGATCCTCGTCACTGTCGTCATCAATGCGGTTGCTGATCAATTGCTGACGAGCCATTGTTGCTTGGACAATGATGTGGAAACTAGTACCATCTACTAGTACCTCGGATGTTATTGTTGAGGCTTTCAGGGCGTGTGTCGACTCGCTATCCTATGTAGCTGCCGGGTAGGCAGACAGACGCTCAACGATAAAGGGGGTACCGAGTACTTTCTAGGAAATTGATACACGGTCCTACGGTGAAAACACACATATAGGATAAGTCTACCATAGTATCTATTAATATTAGGTATGAGTACACAGTAGTAGTACCCTTAATTGAATCGTGTGAGCATCCAAATCGTGGTGAGCAAAAGTTCGCACGTGAGCACCGATTTCTCGCACGTGAGAGGTTATGGGCTTACATTTCTTTCGCACGTGCGAAAAAAGGCGCACGTGCGAACTCTTTTCCGTCCGATAACGCGGCATCTAAGGCCTGTCGCCTGCAAGGCTGCAAGGCAGGCAGGCACCTCATCATTCGCACAATGTCACCATGGTTGCTAGAAAGGAATCATCATGGAATCTACACGAGAGCCTGCGAGCTCCCGACGACGGAGACACGGAGACACCAAATATCCGGTTCTCTAACCGCAGGCGTTAAATTTGCACAACTCGCCTCACAGTCAGTCAGACGATGAAGAACAACGAATATCCATCCACGGTTACTTGAAAGTCATAGAAAAAGAGGAAGTATACTCATCCCTCGTACAGTTAGTCATCCTTTTACAAGTCCAAGGAGAACGATGATGACACTTTGGTGCTTTTTGCTGAATAAGATGCTACTCTTTAAACCAGATGAAGCAGCAACATGGGGTGACATGATGACTCTATCAAGAACGGTATAAAGTCGATACCGGCACTTCAGAAACGAAGTTCATCGCTACCATGGATGCCTTTACCAGGCCCTGATACTAGGAGAATTTGGGGTCACGGTGGTGGTAACTTCTGTGAAATGAGTTGGATTTCACACTTTTGAAGAGTACAGCTTTCTACAGTTTTGATCGCCGAAGCAAATGAATCACCACCACAGAAAATGGTTACCGGGATTGGAGATGATGATGTGGAAGTACTTGTCACAAACAAGATTTTTCTTTCAGTGTCTACTTCTACCGTTTCTGATGAATCTGGTTTCGCAAATTCGCAAATTCTACGGTAGGCACCGCGTGCGTTAGGTGAGAGGCACCTCCAACATGTGCGATCGTGCCGTTTGCGTTGTGTGGCTGTCATGCGACTTTTGTCTCACTCACATCGTGGATTTTCGAGTACCTGAAGTGGGGTTCCGTACATGGAACAACCGAGCCGGGAACAAGCACGGCGTGTGCGTCGGTCCCGAGGGTTTCATCCAAAACGTGGCACACTCACTCTACTCGAAAATCCGAATCTCCCGCCAACCATTTTTGTGGGACGTGAATTCAGCAGTCATAAAACTTCTGTCTCTTACACACCACACACGCGTGGAATCGCAACAACAGTTGTCTTGGCCTCTTGCTATGAAACGTTTCAAATCCGAGCATGAGGGGGATCTCCTCGACAAGCACGAGGACAAGCGAATCCTAAGAGAGTGGACCATGGTAACTCCGCCAACTACCGTGAGCCTTGATGAGGGACCATGGAAAACCGAGTTTGCCACGATCCAACAAGACATGGCGACGCTGAAACATGAGATCCATGTGATGGAGAGAGAAATCACTGTGATCGAACAGGAAATGTCCGAGCACTGGATTGACTTTTTCAAGATCACTAGTGAAATTCGTCCTATCCAACAGACAGTTCACGAAGTAGTGGAAGACATTACATTGGCAAAGGCATGTTTGGATGTTTTGAACGACTCCAACGCCTTGCGATCCAAGTTACAAACGAACTGGGAATTGAGGAGTCAGATCTTGATTGGCGACTCAGCAGAAAGAAACCGACAGAAAATAAACAAGTATTTAAGTGGTAAAGGATATATCCTCCCGTCCAGTCAAAGTCGACTCCACGAGAAAGAGAGCTTTTGCAAAGAACTTGAGGATCTTCTCAAAGACAAAAAGAAACTTTGCAAGGAGAAACAACAGAGTCTTCAAGAAAAGAAGAAGCTTTCCAAAGAGAAACAGGAGGTGCTTTGGAAAGATCACGCACGACTGTTGGGATTACAACAAGCTCGTTCTCTCTATACAGGACAGTACAGTTCATATGAATCTGGATTAGTGTATATTCAAGAGAGTCACCGCATCGGACTTGTAGGAGCAACGAACTCTATCAACATAGGACTTGTTGATTCTGGCAAAGTACGAAGTGACATTCCAATTTTGACACTATGTAGTGAGCTTTCTGCCCGTTGGTTTCTGAACGAGTCCCCGTCACCGATATCCATGAATGGATATTGTTGGGACAACAATTTCCGAGAGCTTGATAGTGATATTTTGAAGTTTGCCGGGCAGGCACTCAACCATGACTCTCAACTGGACCATGTCACCAACATGGGCGCATTTTCGGTCCTTTTCCTGGCTGCAGCAGGTGAAAGGGGTTGGGTACGTAATACTTACAAAGCACATCACGAGGTATGCTCGTCACTCTTTGTCTTGTGCAAGGCAAAAGAGGGTGACACATCGACGCAGCCTAGCAATATTACCTTCAAGACCGACGCCACGGTAACTTTGAGTGAGGGATCGGACGCGTATGGTTTGATGGTAATCACCAGTAAGACTCGAAATCAATGCGACCATCAGGCATTCCTTAACGACCTTTCAAAATGTGCATTGATGGCGACAGCAACTGCCATGGTGGTCCGCCAGTGCGTCGAGAGAGAGAAGTACCACGAAGTGGCGATTCCGTTTGTAGTGGGTACTGAGGATTGTTGTTCGTTGTATGTGGCAACCTTGAACGACGATGGTATCCCATGCATACAGGTGGTCGGATACCCAGATGGTAGCCACGGTAAAGACGTTGATCTATCGCCACCACGCACCCATGAAAGACAGAAGCTTTTTCTTGCCTTGGCTTGTTGTCTGAACAATTTCCAAAAACTGATGAAAGGCCGCGGCTGGAAACGATATGACGAAGTACTTGGTCAAAATATTGAAACAATAAAATACCTTCCTTCGTGCTTCCCGGAAGGTATTGGCAATACTGACGACAAGCCTGGGTCTAGTCTATTACAACAACCAAAGTCGAATGAGTGTTATGCCCAAGAAGCGGCAGCTTGTGGTGGGAGATTTGAAATCAGTAAAATTGTTCGCAAACTTCACTTCGAAAACGACGGCAGAATCGCTTGGAATGAACAGACTGACTCTCCATATTGCTTCAATGCATCCAAAGGACCATTGAGTGTTTTACTCAAAGTTTGGAAGGCTGATGATGTTGAGGAAGCGGCTGTTGAATCAGAATGGATGTACCATAAAATCGCAAGCGACGCGTATGTTCCAGTACCATCTCTAACCCTTCCGGAAATCGCGCGGGTAACAAGCTCCTGCGGCTCGGAGTACTTGGTGTTGGCCGTTCACCACTTGGGCTCGGGCGGGAGTAATTGTGAAACAATCGACAAGCTTGTGGATTCTTGCCGACATTTGATCGATGCTGTTATAAAGTTGCACCAAGCAGGTATTTTACACTGTAACTTGAAGCCTTCCAACATACGATGGGGTTACCATGGAGATGTCACACTCTTGGACTTTGGGAGTGCCCAGCGAATTAGCAAGGCAGTATGGGTTCAAGGTACTGAGGGCTTTCAGGCACCTGAAATCTTGCAAGGAATGCCTTGTTCTGTGAAAACGGATTCGTTTGCGGTGGGTCGCATCATTCTTCCAATGTTGGAAAAATTTGAAGATACGAGTGGTGGACGGAACTATAGCAATTACCGATGCCGCATTTTGCGTGAGATTGCGATGAATCTGACAGCGTCGGATCCTGCGGAACGATGGTTTTTATGGCAAGCCAAGCAAAAAATGAGCGACGCATTTTGAAACTAGCATCGTTTGCCGATGTCAAGGCTGTCTGGAACACTGGTTGTGCACGTTGATGTCTACCTGTACCTGGTACATAGAGAGCGTAATGATGAAGGATCTTTAGCGCGCATGGATGGATGGATGGATGGCGGGTTCACTGCAAATATCGATAGTAGCTACACTAAATTTGCTGTTCAGTTATTGGTTCCTCCTATATGATGATTCCAAATTCCTGCCAAGTTTCTGTACACAACCTTGTCTTATTGCATTTTAGAATGAATTCTGCTTTCACATGATTGACACGAGCTCAACGCTGTCTTTCTCTATGGACAAAATCTGCATTTGTATCATTCGAACGGGTCCAAGAAGACTGGATCATAGTCGTTACACGTGGTACCAGTCTGGCTTTTGTGATGCACATGGGCATTGACAAGAACCGGTGCCCAGTAAATACTGGCTGGGATGCTTGGCGGTTACCGGTACATGGTACACTACCAGGTATGCGATGGAAATTTTTATAACAACAAAGTCGTTGAAAAAAACGGGCTTATGTAAAGACTGTCAGAATGAGACACTCGACTTCTTTCTGGATGGTTAAATCATAATATAATAAATAAATATAACTGTAAATGGGTACATGATAGTCACTACCAGTCACAAACCAGCAACCAACCGTACGAGTACGACTTCTTAGGAATCGCTAAATCAAAGTCAGTTGACACTATGACACAAAAAATCCGCTATAATCGTAATCACCATGAAATTTTACAGTTTCTTTGTGTCTGTGAACTTGGCCGCCGCCACAGTATTGATTATCAACCTTCCCATCATTCGATTTTTTCTCACAGTCAGTAGCGATGACAAGCAGCAATACTATTGGGGCACTCAAATGCCCTTCGTTCACAAGGCGGATGCGCCGACCACTTGTGATCGTTCACTGAAGCCCTCCTTACAGTTGGCTGCTTCAGGATGGTCAGCTGCCACTAGCGTACCCATGCATTTCTTTGAAGGTTCATGCGTGTGGCATGCGAATGAATTCTGGTGTGCAGGAGGTTATATGAACGCCAAAGTTGCGTCGTATTCTCTCCAAACTAACCAGTGGACGATGCGACCTTCGCTCCTCGCAGTGACGCACCATACATTTTGTTCCTTATTCAATGTCATGAATGGAAGTCGCCTCTTGCTCGTTGGTGGACTCAACAATGAAGGCGACAATGTGGGGGCGCGTCTCTTCAATACGCAAATGCTGGACACGACCAAACCCAATTCTAGTTGGTACGATGCTTCCGAGGAATTGGGTGTCGTTGACCTCGACCTTCGGGGCATGACGCATTGCACAAGCGTACCAATTGAAAACGAGTACTTTTGTGCCTTTGCATCTGACCCCAGTTTTGTCGTCGACACTTTAAGATTTTTCGCTTTCAATGAGGCCACCTTGCACTTTCGTGCCTTGCCAGTGCCCCCAGAGGCACTTTCACATGTGGCATTGATTGCCGATCCAATCCGTCATCGTGTCATCTATGGGATGGGAAGGACGACCAATGATCGTGGCGTTAGCGAGAATATCCATTTTTTTGATATTGCTTCAGAAACATGGAATGTTGTGGATCCGATACAGAAGCTTCCCGATGTTATGCCTCGCTTGGAGACTCGTGGGTTTTTCCAACATTCATCGTCGAGCAAAAACTACCACGGATACTTGTTTGCTGGGCAGGATGAACACAGGAGTCATGTTGGTGATCTGGTTCACAAATTTTCCTTTTCCAATGACCCGAATCAGCGAGAGCTTAAACTTGAATACTGGAGCCGACTCCCACTCCAAGCTCTCTTTGGCCCGATTGTTGGAGAAGTCCCACCGGGAAGTGGGCGTATCATGGTGGTGGGAGGCTCCACAAGTGTGGGGCCACATGCAACAAATAAGGCTTGGTTTTGGGATCTATCTCAAGTGCCACTGAATGCAAAGGAACTGCAACCACGCCCTCCTAATGCGAATACTATTGCGCCGCCGAATCTTTTTGTTGTTACTGCCATGTATGGAACGCATGATGTGACGCTTGCCGTGCAGACCCTTTTGGATGAGGGTTGGACCGAGTTTTTGTTTGATGCCATGCCGGATCTGGGTATACTCGAAGAGTGGCAGTGGCAGGACGGTAGTTGGCCGCGATATATTCAAAAAAAGAAAAGTGGCAAGGTGTACCGAGTAGGCCTTGCAAGGGAACGGCTTGTCGTCACTTTACAAGAGCCAAATGGGCATAGCCGCGTCGTGTTTTGTATTCCAGGAGATAGTGGATGTAAATTTTCTTGGTGGTACGATAGAGAAGAGAGAGAGTTCATTTATCATCTAGCCAATCTGACTGAGGTGGAAAACCATCATGAACTCATGGCAAGCTTTTGAAATGTGTCCCACGTTTCGTAAATACTGCAATTGTATATACACTTCCATGCTGTCGCTAAACGCTTCAGTCAAAAACACTGAGCTGGTCTATCCTCCAAGCTGATGCTATTGATGTCAGATGCCAATAATTTCCTCCCACCTTTCTAGCAGTTTCCACCCAAGCTTCTACGGCCTTGGTTTTGTTGATGCACCACCATGGATGGCCTTATGGAAAGAGTTTCAATATTGTGTATCTCTGCCCTGGAGCACGATAATCACATTGGAGCAAGGCCTGTCGCCTGCAAGGCTGCAAGGCAGGCACATCATATTGACTTTTGAGTTGGCACTATGTCCCCACCATTGTTACCCTTTGCCATCCTGAGGAATGATCATGGGATCTACTCGACAGCCTGCGAGCTCCCGACGACGGAGAGAAGTCGTTGCTGCTATCCGATTCTCTAACCGCAGGCGTTAAATTTGGACAACTCGCCTCACAGTCTGTCGGACGATGAAGACCACGAATATCCATCACAGATACTTGAACGACACAGAAAAGGAGGAAATAT
>SWEM01000312.1:0-36598 GCA_019593585.1 Nitzschia palea | reverse complement strand
GTTGCAAGCTTTGCAGCTTCATCAGAGAGCTTGATGAGCATATCTCTATCTTCAAACCAATTTTTGACGTCAAGATCGCCAGCTTCATCTATGATGACGCAGACGTGCATGTTCAATTTTTTTTCGATCTTTTCCATTTCGATACCACTTTTCCTTGCAGTTTCACATTTGATCCAATCACATAAATCTTTGGCGGCGTTTGGATTGTTTTCTCCGTTGCTGGTTTTGAATTTGATTCCTGTTCGGTTGGCATAAAAGTAGAGAGTCACATTATTCTCATCCGTAGATACGTGCCTGAGAAATCTTTCAGCCAAATATTGAAGGGAAAAAAATGTTTTGCCACTACCGCTGGAACCCATCACAAGTGCTATCTTCATTGCCCGACTAGGGTCCCCTGCACTGTTCTTGCTTGTACTTGTCTTGTCCCAAATGGCATCCAAGATGGGCACCTCGGTAACACGTCGCTCGAAGAAAGTTGCAAGTTCGTTGCATTCATGGAGGGCGATTAGCTTTCTAGTTGCAAGTATTTCTTCCACAGTCAATTGAATGGGAGCATAGTACGCTTTGACTTCGTGGGAATCGCCCCAATCAATGCAGCTAGATTGGTCAAACCACCTTGATTGGTCAAACCAAGTTCCACGTTATCCTTGTGTCCATTATATGTGTATTCCTTATAAATGTCAAGGACCGTACGATTCTCCAGGATCGTCCTTTTGAAGCTGTTGTGCACGAGATCCTGATGATTGTGGTAAAAGTAGACGTTGTTGAACACAAGCGAGGCCAAATCCGTCGCTCGGTACGGAGGAGGCATCGCCTCACTTTCACTATTTTTTGCTGCCGAGTGGAAGAAGCGGGTATCCATCGTCTGGATGCGTACGCCATCGACCTGTCGACGAAACATTGTTGGCTTAGGGATCAAGTGGGTACATGTCATCCAATGATGGCATCTCACACTACTTGTCTGGGTGGTGTGCATCATATTCCTCTTGGTGATTCTTGTGCATGTCATGGCGCAGCGCTCAAGTTCTCCAACCTGTACCAACCGCGTCGATGTTGGTCCCGCTTCCAGAAGGGAATAGCAGCGACTAACAGTCGGCATCCATTTTGGCCTGCTAGTAAAAACCATTGTTGGAAAGCGGACTCTTGCATGAAGCATGATTCTGACAGTGAATTGTAAAATTGTCATTTTCAAAAAGACGCCATCATTATAACAATCGAGTAACGGCTGGACCAATTCCCGCCAAGACCTACCGGTACTGCTGGTCAATGTTTACAGTTTACAGTTTACAGCTATGTTACGTAAATTTCAGCAACGTACTTACATAGTCATGTAAACTGTGTGAATCGTTACAGTCAGGTGCAAGGATCGTCAATTTAAGACTGTCGCCGACTCGGGACAAACAGGCCCAGCATTGATCTCACCACCATGTCCTTTTGTCTATAGGTGGACAATAATAAATAATGCAAGCCACAACTTTTTAAAAGTAGACATACATAAATTACAATGGCTAACATAACGTTACTTGTATTGTTCCGTGATGAATGGATGGTTCAAAGCTTCTTCTGGTTTTATTCGTTGGCGCGGGTCATAGGCCAACATTTGGTAGATCAAATCCACAAAAAGTTCATAGTTGAGTGGTGAATTGCCTGTTTCACTGGTGGGGTACTTTTTCTTGCGACTATTGTCGGCTCGAATGACTTCCATGAGCGTTGCAATGGGGTCTGTACTTGGAATGACCATGTCCTGGCTGCTGGCACCACTGGGAGACGAAGTGCTGGCACCTCCACCACGAGAGGAGGATGAGGCTGTATTATTTTGCTGCTGTTTGATGGTCCACTCTTCCTTTCCGGAACTCCTTCGGACACGTTCAAAGAACTGTAATCGATGCTGATCATTGGCTTTATCCAACATGGATGAGGGCATCATTCCAAGAATCTACCGGTAATACGGGGACAAATATGAAATGGTGAGTTTCCAATTTGCAATGCAACGAGTCGGGGGGGGCGCAAGTGCGTGCCAACTCTTACCTTGACAATTTTTTGCATCTGATCAAACTGATCCGATCCCGAAAAGAGTGGTTCGCCCGTGTGCATTTCGGCTAGGATACAGCCCAGACTCCACATGTCAATGGCGACCGTGTAGGGTAGACCCAGCATGACTTCGGGGGACCGGTAAAAGCGACTTTGAATGTAGGAATACATGCGTTTGTTGCTGCGGCACGAGGATCCAAAATCAATCACTTTGATGGCACTCTTTTTGGGATGGCGCAGTAAAATGTTTTCCGGTTTCAAGTCACAATGGATAATATCCACATCCTTTCGCGACAAGAAGGTGAGTGATTTTAACACTTGTTTGGCAAACTTGCGAATCAAGTTGAGTGAGACTCCACCAAACTGAGTATTTTTGAGCAGTTCGTAGAGATTTAATGATAGCATCTCAAACACCAAGCATTGATGGTTTCGATACAAAAAGTGAGTTATTAAGCGAACTGTGGCAAAAGAGAGAGAGAGAGAAAGCATAAAAATATGGAGTGAGAGGACAGATTGGTAAATTTTGGGTTTTGGATATTCCCATCATCATTTGGAGGTTGTGGCAGTAATCATGATGATGACGACGATAATGACGATGATGACGACGATGATGACGACGATGATTGATTGTAGTACCGGTACGCACCAATGTTGTGTTGATCATCGACATCCTTTTCATTGAGATGAGTGAGTAAATCAATTTCCGTCTTGGCTTGCATGAGAAATGGTTTTTTGGATTTGATAATCTTAATGGCCACGTCCTTGTTTTCATGCGTATCTTCGGCCCGTACCACTTGACCAAAACTGCCCTTGCCAATGCGTTCCTTGATTTTGTAGCGTCCATAAAAGAGTTCACCGGGCGTCAAAATGTAATCATAATTTTCGTCATCCCATCCATTGTTATTGGCACCCTGTCCCGTAGTGGCGGCCGATGCCGAGGCGGTGGCTGTGGCGGCGGCTTGACTGGTGCTACTACTCGACGAGTTGGCCTTGGCCTTTTCTCTTGCCCGTGCCGCTCGTCGTGTCTCACGCTCTTCATAGTAAATAGTGTTGATGTGTTTGTACGTGTCAATCAAGTTGACAGTAAGTTTCATTAGTGGACGATCGGCAGGAAGGCGTCCAACTTTGGGCTGGAGAAAATGCTGGGATTGCGGTAACAGGTGTTGCGGCGGATGTCCCATGAGTGTTGCATCCATTGGGGGATAGATTCCTCCTCCGTATGGCTGCTGCTGCTGCTGCTGTTGCTGCTGCTGCATGGCCAATTGTTGTGGGTAGGCCAGCGCTGGAGGATGGGGCCCCACATATGGTCCCGAGTTGGAATACGGTCCGGCATACGGTCCTCCTGGTTGCGGCAGGTATTGCGGTGCATGTGCAAGTGCATGTGCAAGTGCATGTGGATGGTGATGAAGGTGTTGTGGATAGGCTTGTTCCAAAGGCTGCTGCGTGGCGACACCAATCATGGGAATGTCTTGCGATTGAGCGTACGGATTGGCCCGAGCGTAGGCAGGATTGGACTGTGCGTAAAGTGGTTGTTGAGGCTGCTGGGAGAATGGATTTCGGTGTTGTGGTTGGCGCGATTCTGGTGGTTGGTGATGATGTACGTGTGGAAGGTAGGATCCGGCTGGTGAGTGCAACGTTAAATAATTTTGTTGTTGTTGTTGTGCTGCTGGTAGTGCTTGCTGATGCTGCTGATGCTGTTGATGCTGTCCTTCCTCACCAGTTCGATCTTGGTATTCCATGACGGAGCAAGCACCGGTAGTCTTGCTGGTGCCTGATAACCTCTTGTTCCGTTTGGACTTGGAATGTACAGGAGAGGCTTCAGATTGTTCCAAATATCGCATCACACAAAAAAGAGGAAATGGCTTACACCTTCCAGGTACATGTTACTACCGTACCTACCGGTGTTACGGGAGCTGCTTTTTCTTCGGCAAGATGGCGCAACTACCGGTAAAGGTGCGGCTGCTCAACGCTACATCGGATCACTGCCATCGCCGTTGCTATACAAACTACTACGTTAGTACAATAGGGTATGCAAAAAACACCTAAGTCAATCCATGTGTGAAACGACGTTGCTGGCTCGGTCGGCGTTGCCAACGCTTCCCTCCGGGCATCGCCAACCGATTCAGGTACGTCTATACCTACATTCGCTTCACAAGTACAGTATGGGTACCTACCTTACAGTTGCACATGTAGTGGTGTCGCCGAGTGCCCCCATTTCCACACTTGTTCTTCTCCCGTCACCAAGAACCATGCTTCGCAAATGAATCCTTCACTCATCATTCATCAGTCATCAGGTGCAGGTGGTAAGTACGTTAGTACTAAGGATTGACTGGAACTATGAAAAGTATTGGTTGTGATGACAAGGCGGATGACATTAGTATCAACAATGGCCATGGCAGTGGTAGCAACAGCAAAAGACCTAACGGAGGAACCCGATAGTCGATTTTTGCTGAAAATGTGGAAGTGTCTTTCGGGGGAAAGTACCAACACTTGATGAACAAGAACTGCGTGACCTTTCCGCCAATGTTCCCAACATTGGCAGAAAGGTCCAGCTCGTGTTTGTTGGATCTAATGGGGCTTGCAGTAACGAAAGAAATCCAAGTTCCAAGCAAAACAGCTTACTGTTAGTCGCGGTCCCCCAGGGCATCGATTGGAGCGAACACCGCCCGTTTTGCAGATCCTACCATGGACACGGAGGCACTTGAGGGGGTGGTAGGATCCGTCGTATCGCGCCATGGGTCGGCGAAAACCTTGGAGGCTAGAAATCCGGCGAGGCACGGCCGATTTCATTCTGCTGACAACGACGAGGTCGGCGGAGACGATTCCGACGTCGAATCGAGAGAAGGAATAGATCACATTGTCTTGCGCGGACTTGAAGCCAACTCGTCCAACTCGTCTCCCGTGCGAATCTGGCACTCCGTGACCGAGTACGAAACGGATCTGCCTTGGAGACCGCAGCGCATGTTTGTCGTGTATGATGCCCCCGCAGCCCAACTCCGAGGCTGCCACGCTCACAAGACTGCGCACCAATGCCTTGTATGTGTCAAGGGAACCATCCAGGTAGTCGTCGACAATGGAGTGGAACGACGAAACATACATCATACTCGACTCGTCACACAAGTGCTTGCTCATTCCACCCATGATTTGGAGTTTGCAAACATATCTAGAGACGGGATCTGTCTTGGTCGTGTTGGCATCCGAAAAACACATGCCCGAAAATTATATTCATGATTATCGTGAGTTTTTGGACTTGGTGGGTACCGGCATCGACGACTACGATAAAATTGAAGATAGCGAACCCATCGATGTACATGTGCCATTCCTCGACCTCAAAGCAATTAACGCACAGTATGAATCGCAGTTTCAGGCTGCATTTTCCCGAATCCTGAAATCGGGATGTTATGTGCTTGGTCCTGAAGTGGAAGCATTTGAAGCCGAATGGGCCACTTATTGCGGCGCCAAGTATTGCGTCGGCCTGGGTAGTGGCCTTGCGGCGCTGCACGGCTCCTTTTGGCAGCCAACGTTCAACCTCATCACGAAGTCATTGTGCCGTCCAATACCTACATTGCAACGATATTGGCCATTTCTCAAGCCGGGGCCAAACCCGTGTTGGTAGAGCCCGATCCGCTGACTCATACCTTGGAGGCGGACGCCGTTCAGGCCGCCATGACAGCCAACACTCATTCCATTCTGACCGTGGATTGTATGGCCAAACCAGCGATATGGATGACATTGGTGCCCTGGCCAAGGAGCATGGCATTTACGTCGTTGCGGACTCGGCCCAAGGACATGGCGCCAAATATAAAGGTCGCCGAACAGGGGCGCATTGTGACGCAAGCTGCTTCAGCTTTTATCCCAGCAAACACCTGGGCGCCCTCGGCGAGGCCGGGGCTGTCGTGACCAACAATGAAGAACTGGCCGATAAAGCTCGCGTGTTGCGAAATTACGGATCACGTATCCGGTACTATAATGAATACAAGGGGTTCAATGAGCGCATGGATCCCATCCAAGCCTATATGCTGCGCTGTAAAATTCCTGGCCTTGATGAGCTCAATGCCAAGCGTTCCTCGATTGCCGATCGATATAGGAAGGGCCTTGCTCACCTCCACTGGCTCACCCTGCCCCTTGTTCCTGAATGGTCTACCCCCTGCTGGCACCTGTTTGTATTAAATGCCCACGAGCATCGGGACGCCCTTTCGGATCACCTAAAAAGTCACAAAGTTGATCGTATCATCCATTACCCTGTTCCACCCCACTTGCAGCAATGTTACCAAGATCTTGGCCATGAAGAGGGATCATTCCCGATTGCAGAGAAACTTGCCAAAGGCGTATTGAGCATTCCCATTTGCCCTACCTTGACCGATGAGCAAGTCAATCACGTCATTCGCACCTTTTCCTCCTTTCAACCATGGCAAAAAATTGCTCTGTCATTGTCAGGGAGAGAGAAACGACATTATCCATGACAGTAGTGAACGCATGGTCGCACTCCTCCCCACACACACTCACACATTTATGATGGAAAAGACAAAGAATGACAACTGCCATCATCATCGGAGGAGGAACGAAAGTGCCATTCCATTTTGCTGCCCTATCGTATTTCATAAAACACAATCGTTGTCAGATATGACACGTGTCGTCGTCGGGTGTCAAGTTGTGGAAACGACAGAACCCATGTGCATCATAAGTTGCAATCATAGTTTCGTCCATGATACGTCAAATGTGCTCGTTAGAACAGTAAAGTGAACTACCGCGTAGGTCGATGTCCACAAGTTCTTATTTACACAGTCAACACACTCCATTGGTGTGTTGTTGGCAGAAGTCATTGTGTGAATGTGACCGATTTGGTCCGTCATCGGCCGCAGGTCAGTCGGTTGCACACCTCCGTGACTCGAGTGACGGTTGGCACCATGTCCGTGACTCCACCGTGGCGTGTAGACAAGAGTGACAACTTTGGTGGACAGCCATCGCACATGGTCTTACACTTGTGGTCTTGTTCTGGTCCTGTGGTGGTGCCATGGGTTTTTGGTCTTGGTCGTACAACCGGCACGCCATTTCATTGTCTTAATAATGCAAACAATTATGCAAGAAGATTTCCTTGGAACCAAAATGGACAATGCCATCTTATGCCTGGACCAAGGTCGTCGGGTGAAATTTGTTATTACAATGATTGACGCTATAACTCCATCGTTGCATCCTGTATGATGGTCCCGCACGATTCCAAAAGCTTGTTCTCGCAACATGCAGAATTCTACGCAACCAGTGTTATTTCCAAGTCTCTCATTTTATATCTTTCCTTGTGCGGACCGCGTGAAAACACTCCAACAAGAAGGGACGCAAAAACATGAAACTTGTCATGTTTATCCAGTGGCTCTATCTGTGTTGCATCCTATATTCTCGTGGCGTTGAATGTAGCTCCAGCAGTGGGCACAATCAAGGAGAGACTGGGAACTTTCATCTACGACAATCTCGTCGTTCGACGATCATGGTAATGTCGGAATCGCCAAAGGAAGCGAAAGATCCTAGTGCATTTCAAGGCGCAACGAATGTCATATATACATTCCGAGACGAAATTGACAAACAAGACGGACAACAAGATGAGAAGAAAATGTTCATCTCGAGCCACGTGGTGAAAGAAACGCCGCGAGATTTAAAACAAGAACAACAAGAACAGGCGATACTCGTCAAGTCATCTTGTGGTCATGGATCTCGTGGTAACGGAATTTGTCCTGATGATGGTGCCTGCTGTTCTCAATCTGGGTGGTGTGGAACCACAGTGGAACATTGCACTGGCTCTGAAACTACAACTGAAACAACAAATACCACTAGTCCAGCGTCGAGGACGGTGCCATCACCCACGAATATAACTGGAACTTGTGGTGGCGGTAATCGTGGCAACGGAGTTTGTGAGGAACATGGCTATTGCTGTTCCGAATACGGCTGGTGTGGCCCTACCGAGGAGTACTGCCAGGGATCGACGTTGCAGCAATCGCCAGCTGCATCCCCTACCGTTGTGGGAACGTGTGGGAATGGTAATCGTGGCAACGGAATTTGTGAGGGTCATCGGTACTGCTGCTCCGAATACGGCTGGTGTGGCCCTACCAAGGCATACTGCAGTAGTTCTCCCAGTGCATCGCCATCATTATTGCCAACGGTATCACCCACGATTCTTGTTGGTGGTGGTGGTGGCAATGGAACTTCAGACAATATATATGGCGAAACATCAAATAATGGACCATGGATCTCTCTTGCTGCCATTGGTATCGCATTTGTAGCCGCCGTTGTGTATGGTGCCATGCCGTACGATCGGTACAAGCATTGTCAAAAGAACAAAAAGGAATCATGTAATAAAAAAGTAGATGAAAAGGCTACCCAAGCCCGCCGCTGACAATGAATATGTTGGTCTTGGCAAAAGATTGCCAATTAGAAGGATATATGTTTACAGTTAATTTTTAGGACTCCTTCTGGTGTACTGTCAAACACTAACTGTACCACGTTGCATCCATCCTTGCTTCATGATGGGGTCGAGGTCCTAGTATTCTTGTTGCGTCCATCGATGTCCTGTAAAGAATAAGGAATCAAGAAGGAGTCATGGATAACAAGGCGAACGACAACAACCCGAATCGGTAATCAATTGAGGATAGTAGTATTCTGTGATGGTGAATTCAGTTGATCCAACCAAGACTGTCGATTGACTACGCGGACCACTTATACGACTAAGCCGAATCCCACTTTCGTACCCCAAGAATAATCCAAATGCAATGATGGGCCTCGTCTGGAAGGTGGAATCGCTTTTGCATTTATTTATTAGTGCATCCTTCAAAGCAAGCGGATGAGCTCCACAGGCGGCCGGGCACCAGCAGGCATCTTGGGGGTGCATGACAGCTAGTGGTTCTTGTTGCAACAAGAACCCCCGCACCTCTTTGCTTTGTGCGTTCTTTTTGCGTACTACCATTGTAACCATTTGTCCTTTTTCTTGATTTGGCCCTCATCAGTTCAGTTTGTCTAAACTTTTTCCTTGCTGTCTTTCTAACGTTTGGACTCCTGGTGGGCTTGCTTCTTGTTCTTACTAGGCTACTACTAGTATGCAGCCAGTAGTAGGTAGTATTACCTGTGCGTGTGAATGATTCTTGGTAGGAGCAGCCTGCAGGATGACTAGGCACTTTGCCTGGCTGCTTGTGCCTGCGGACTTCTAAAGTGGTTGCGAGGGTGTTTTTCTTACTTTTGGTCAGGGTGTGGATGCAATCACAAAAATCCACCGTACCATGCAAGATTGCCATGGTGCTTGCTCTTGCTCGTGCGCGATCCATACGGCATATATAAATGAAAATGTCCGTCTAAACGAACTAACTGGAGTCGGAGTCTGACGCTGCTAATATATGCCCGGCAGTCGACGATATTTATTGTGTGTAAAAAGTCACCACGCCCAGAGTGTTGCACGATTCCACATCTTGTCGGGCAAGACCTACGAAACCAGGGCGTTGCATTGTCAAGTCTCACTTATTCCGTGAACGGACAGGTGAAAAACCCATGAACAGACAAGCAAAAAGTTAGACCCAGAAATGAAGCTTGCTATTTTGACCCAGTGCCTACAGCTGTTTTGCATCCTGTCCTCTTCTCGTGTCGTTGAATGTACTTTTGGTCCTAGCCCCACCCGCGATCAAGGTGGGAATGGGAAGTTACATCTCCGATTTCGCCCGACAATAGTCATGTCGGAATCCCAGAAGAAAGAAATATGGCCAAAGACGAGTACCCAAGTTCTTTCCATATCTGAAAGCGACAAGGATGGAGAGCTCAGTGCGATGCAAGAGGCATTGAAGGAAATAAATACATCATTCCAAGACATGGACGACAAAGCAATGACGCGAGAGTTACAACACCACGAAGAGTCATCTTGTGGTTATGGATCCCGTGGTAATGGAATTTGTCCTGATGGTGGCTGCTGCTCCAAATTTGGGTGGTGTGGAACAACATTGGAACATTGCACTGGGTCTGATACGTCTATTACCAGTGGACAGGCGTCGAGGACGGTGCCATCTAACAATGTAACAGGAACTTGTGGTGGTGGTAATCGTGGCAACGGAATTTGTTCCGATACAGCATTGTGTTGCTCCCCCGACGGCTGGTGTGGATCTTCCGAGGACTATTGTAATTCGACTGAGAATCAGTTCTCGAGTTTCCAGCTATCGACAATTCCATCAACTTCCGGTACAGGTGTAGGCTTTTGCGGTAACGGTAATCGCGGCAATGGTACTTGTGAGAATAGCGGGTACTGCTGCTCTGAAATCGGCTGGTGTGGCCCTACCGATGCATATTGTAGCGTTTCTCCCAGCACATCACCAACATCGTCGCCAACATTATTGCCAACGGTATCACCCACAAGTCTGGCTAGTAATGATGGTGATGTGCCTTGCGGTGATGGTGGAAATGGAACTATTTGCACACCCGCAACTTCCGAGGATGGACCATCACTTGGACTTATTGTTGCCATTGGTCTTGTAACTGCAGCTACCGTTGTGTGTGGAGCAATCCGATGCTATCGCGACAAGTATCTTAAAGGGCGACAAGACAAAGAAGACGTCGAAAGAGTATCATCTGAGGCTTCCATAACCAGCAGCTCGAATAAGCGTTTTTCAGACATTTCAATACCGGTATGGATGATGCAACTTGGGGGTGGCGGACTTGGAGGCGGCGGATCAAAAGGAACCACTACCACGGGCGAAGAAACGTTGAGTCCCACTTCTCCACATGTTCGGCGACCAGGACGGGCAGTGATCCTGTTGCATTCACGAAATAACGATTCGGTACCTGATGATAGTCGGATCAACATGGAGTCCTCCATGGTCAGTACATGTCATGAAACGGATGATCGGACGATTCATAAAAAATTTGAGGATATGTTTGCCAGGGGTGTCCAAATTGGACGCGGGGGACAAGGAAAAGTGTATCATTGTCGAGCCCTCGTCAATGGCCGATCATTTGCCGTCAAGATCCTTCCTACACACCAATTCAGTCCCAAGCAATTAAATCTCTTGCAAAGCGAGTTGCACGTCTTGAAAGTTTTGCGTGACGCTCCCCATGTTGTTTCCTTGTACCATGCCTTTCATGAACGAGACTCTACGTATTTGGTCATGGAATTGATGAAAGGTGGTACCCTCACCCAACAAATCGGATCCAGCAAGGCTCCTCGTGCCTTTACCGAGAGAGATGCGCGGGTTCTCTGTCGAACCTTGTTTGAGGCCATGGAGTATATTCATGATAGGAGAATCGCTCACCGTGACATCAAACTTTGCAATTTGTTGCTCTCGAGCGTAAATGATCCTGTATCCGTCAAGATTGCCGATTTTGGCTTTGCCAAGATTGTACCCTCTACTGGTCTTACCACTAGATGTGGAACTCCAACATTCACACCGCCGGAAATCTTTCTGCAAGGATCACAACTCTATCCAAGCTACGGTACCAAGTGTGATATGTGGTCTATAGGTGTCGTTTTGCACATGTTGTTGAGCGGCGAGCTTCCTTTTTCGGATGATCGAACATTGGATGTCCGAGCACGTTGCAAAATCACCATCTGGGGAAGCCTCGATCTCGACGAGACAAATTCCAAGTGGAGACACATATCTTGGCAAGCCAAGACACTGATTCGTAAATTGTTGGAAAAAGAACCTGAAAAGCGATGGTCGGCCAAGGATGCACGAGGATGTGATTGGATGAGAGTGCACGACGAAGCTCTCAGTCGGATTGCTGTTGATGTCTCAATGTTTGCCATTGATCAAGAAGCGAGGCTTACACTTCCAAGACTTGGATCGTCGTTTGGCAGTAACGGTACGAGGTAATTGTAATGGCTCATAGAATGAAAGAATATGACGGTGGTGCCAGAAGAGTACTGGTAGGATCCTGTTGCACACAACTTTTGTTAAAGTGATCCCCTCAAATGTCGTATTAACGTATGATACAAAAAAATGTCGAAAGCAAATTCTTGTAATTGGGTGAGACGTTGGTCGTTTTCCGTTCAAGCCAGTTTCGCGACTGGGCCCATGTGTGATATATACCACTGTATAAGTAATTGCGTTTCTAATGTTTCTTAAGTACGAAGTCAACGGAAATTGAAATACGGAATCGTCAGTGGGGAACGGATACAAAAATTATGGGTCGACCATGGTCTCGCACTCCAAACCAAACACGGGAATTTCTTCCCTTCCTGCTCTGTCAAGATCTCCACATTTGCTGGTACATGAAGCATCAAAGAGAAACTGGTTCGAAATTCTGTTCCAAATTGGCATTCTGCCACTCCGACGTCCAGTCCTGGATTCACAGTCAAGACATCATTCTGGTCAATGACCTTCAACTGCCGACCTGCTATGCGTCACCACCATTGGTCATTACCGGAAGTGAGGTTGCATTGATGACTCTGCGGCATGCATCCATATATTCTGTTTCGTAGACACCTCGAGCACCCACTGGATGCGGAGGACAATATCAACTGGAATCGAAAGCACGACCATTTCCTTGTAGTCCCTAACGATCGGTGGAGGAATTGGATGAGGATGCCCATTCCAACAGTCCCCTCCCCAGCAAGCAAATCTTCCAAAAAATTAAGGCAGTCTCAGTCGCAGTAGAATTGGGAGGAACCAATACTGCTGACGTTCGCACATCATAGATAATCAAATCGACACCCTCACCATTGCTACAGGCGCCTACCACCAATGCCATTTCGACTGGACTATTGCCAAAAGAGCTTATGGCACCAACCAACAAACGCTTGGTGGATATCAGTTGACACGAATACGGATCAATTCGCAAACAAGTCCTCCAATTGTTGCACCAAAAATGCGTCGCTGAAAAGGTACGTACTGTCAACAATACTAGTACCGTCCTGTGGCACATCCTTGACAATCGCAATATTCTGAAAATTGCTGCTACTGGAAGGACAGTCCAATATCTCAATTTCACTCAAAAATTCTAATCCATACCCCCTATGCTGAAATCGCATGCCATGAAATCATCTTGACTCATTAAGTCTGGATCAAAAACAATTCATTCTGATGACGACAACCATCACCGCATCCATCTTCCACATCAATCATTAATTATTCTCTTTGGATATTGCCTACCTCGGATGCTACCATAACCACGAGTACGGACAGTATTGCCAGAAGTTGTTGGACCAAGGGCAAACTTGGTAACTTGACGCTACTGGTTGGTTTTGACAGGTCCTATAGGTCTTGTTCAATAGGGAATCATACAAGTATCCATCAAATCTTTACTCAATTCTTCCAGTGTCAAAAACTTGGTGGTATTCTCGTGGAGTGTTCTCAAAACTGCGAGATCAATCGAGTGTATAGATTGACAGGACAAACCACAGCAACATTGATGGGTGACTGAAAAGGGAATCTGGTCGGAACAACTCCTCCAGCAATTGTTGTCAACACAAACAAGATCTTGAGATGTTGATTCATAAATGGTCAAGAATTCATCTTTGTACACCGACAGGTTGGCTACAATCCGAAATTTTGTGATTTTGTCACTCATATTGTCAGAATTCATTGTACCAACGGAATGGTCATCTGCTATCAAATCGCATACTTTACAGGTTCCTTTCACCAGAAACGTCACTTCTAACGACTCCCATCACCGTCCCTGTTTGAGAAACATTGGACATCAGTCTTGCTAACGGATCACAATAATGGGGCGGAACCAAATCATTGTACGCAGTCACGATGCCGCTCTCCAGCACGGCAATGCCAGTAGTCTTCAGACCCGAGCAAAAACACTGCCATCTGTGGTTATGTAGGTTTCAATACATGGTTCATTGCACAGGTACAATGACAGTGATCTGCTATTTCTAGTCATCCTTGGAGCAAGTGCACTGAATGCCATCGAAAAGCGCACAAAATTCACCAACTTCATCAGGGACAGAAAATTCTGCCTTATAGGAGGAAGATTTTTTCCATAAGATGAGAGCAGCGATGTACCTTGAGCGCAATCGTATCGTCGTGCCACAAGTAGCAAGTTTATAGTTTCTTATTTTGAATTTGTATCCATTTGTCTTTGACATGATTTACAGTTACTCAATGAGACTCCCAGCGGTTCAGTTTGTACATAAGGGATCATTGTTGCTTGCTGGCTGCCGTATGCCTGGACATCATACTAGCAAGAACGATTCTTTGTAGGACTAGCCGGGATGACTATGCCACTGCCTAACATTTTGTACTAGCGGGCTGATTGTTCTACATTCCGGCCACATGTAGATAGAGGAGTAATGGCGAAGTCCTCGTGGGCATGATCCCTTCGTCCAAGGGTTTTGCTCTTGCTCATGCGC
The DNA here is from genome assembly GCA_019593585.1 of Nitzschia palea. Taxonomy (NCBI): domain Eukaryota; phylum Bacillariophyta; class Bacillariophyceae; order Bacillariales; family Bacillariaceae; genus Nitzschia; species Nitzschia palea. The sequence continues at coordinate 22,248 of SWEM01000312.1, read as the reverse complement.
GATTGAATCGGCATATTTATGAAAAAGGCATAGGAACCTCACTGTAATCGGAGAGTCATTTTATTCACGAAATAACGACTCGGTACATCATAGTCGGATCAACATGGAATCCTCCTTGGTCAGTACGTGTAATGGAATGGAGGATCGGACGATTCATAAAAAAGTTGAGGATATGTTTGCAAGGGGTGTCCAAATTGGACGCGGTGGACAAGGAAAAGTTTATCATTGTCGAGCCCTCGTCAATGGCGGATCGTTTGCTGTCAAGATCCTTCCCACCCACCGATTCCGTCCAAAACAATTAAATCTCTTGCAAAGCGAGTTGCACGTCTTGAAAGTTTTGCGTGACGCTCCCCATGTGGTTTCCTTGTGCCATGCCTTTCATGAACGAGACTCGACGTATTTGGTTATGGAATTGATGAAAGGTGGTACCCTCACCCAACAAATCGGATCCAGCAAGGCTCCTCGTGCCTTTACCGAGAGAGATTCGCGGGTTCTCTGCCGAACCTTGTTTGAAGCCATGGAGTATATTCATGACAGGAGAATTGCTCACCGTGACATCAAACTTTGCAATTTGTTGCTCTCGAGCGTAAATGATCCTGTATCCGTCAAGATTGCCGATTTTGGCTTTGCAAAGATTGTACCCTCTACTGGTCTTACCACAAGATGTGGAACTCCAACATTTACACCGCCTGAAATCTTTCTGCAAGGATCACAACTCTATCCAAGCTACGGTACTAAGTGCGACATGTGGTCCATAGGTGTCGTTTTGCACATGTTGTTGAGCGGCGAGCTTCCTTTTTCGGATGATCGCACATTGGATATCAGAGCACGTTCCAAAATCACCATCTGGGGAAGCCTCGATCTCGACGAGACAAATTCCAAGTGGAGACACATATCTTGGCAAGCCAAGACACTGATTCGTAAATTGTTGGAAAAAGACCTGAAAACGATGGTCGGCCAAGGATGCACGAGGATGTGATTGGATGAGAGTGGACGACGAAGCTCTCAGTCGGATTGCTGTTGATGTCTCAATGGTTGCCATTGATCAAGAAGCTAGACTTACGCTTCCAGGGCTTGGATCGTCTTTTGAATGACTGTGAAGTGAGGGCTTCGCCATCACCGACAAATGCAACAGGAACTTGTGGTGTTGGTAAGTGCAGCAACGGGATTTGTGCGATGTGTTGCTCCGCAAACGGCTGTTGTGGATTACCAAGGAGTACTGCCAGTTATCAGTTTCCATTCATCGTCTACTGCATGCCCAACTGTTGTGGGAAATGTCGTAACGGAAATCGTATCATTGGTACTTGGTACTGCTACTCCGAATACGGCTGGTGTAGCCGTACCACTGCATACTGTATGGTAGTGTTCCTCCCAGTCCATCGCCATTGTTAGTGCCAACGGTATCACTTACAATTCTTGTTGTTGGTGATGTTGTGGCTTGTTGTGGTAAGGGATTTTCAGACAACAGGTGTGGTGCAAAATCAAATAATGGTCCCTGGATTTCTCTTGTTGTCATTGGTAGAATTTTTGTAACTGCCGTTTTGGTTGGTGGCCGTGGCAAGAGTTCGCACAATTGGAGTGAAGAATATGTTGGGCATCCGCGCCAGCTAGTTTTTTGTATGGTGCAATGCGGTATTATCGGTAGAGTATTGCCAAGAATGGCAGGAAGAGTCCGTGTTTTCTGGGGATGATCTAGAAGCTACGGTACCAAGTGTGATATGTGGTCTATTGGTGTCGTTTTGCACGTTTTGCACATGTTGTTGAGCGGCGAGCTTCCTTTTTCGGATGATCGCACATTGGATATCCGAACACGTTCCAAAATCACGCTGTGGGGAAGCCTCGATCTCGACGAGACAAATTCCAAGTGAACACACATTTCTGGGCAAGCCAAGAAATTGATTCGTAAATTGTTGGAAAAAGAACCTGAAAAGCGATGGTCGGCCAAGGATGCAAGAGGATGTGATTGGATGCGAGTGGACGATGATGCACTTAGTCGGATTGCTGTTGATGGTTGATATTGATTAAGAAGCGAGGCTTTACACTTCCAGGACATGGATCGTCGTTTGGTACAATTATGATGTCATTATATTAGGAAGGTGACAGACGCGTATTTCAATTGATCCCGCTATAAATGTTCCTGTTGTACAGTTCAGTTCAGTTCTACTAATCAGGTACATCCTTCCATTTTGAAAAACAATTAGAGCACGCTCCCGATCAATAAAGTATTCATGTACTTAGATCAAAAAATCACGTATGCAACAACCGCTACAAGGTCGCTACTGATTGGATGACGTTGGTTCCATGTGCACCACTACCGGTGCTTGTAGTATCCGTTTAGAACAAAGCGAAAGTAGGTTTCGGAACTGGGACCGAGTGTGACATATATATTCGTATGTGTATATAGAAAAATCATAAGTACCATCAACAACGGAAATTCAACGAGGAGGGAAATGTCGGTGGGAAACTGGGAGTCGACAAAAATTCGGGGATTCCATCGACTCTGGTCTCGCGCCCAAAGACTCTCCCAAACCACTCAACACTGTACTCTTTGTCCAGAAAATCAATATAGCATCACCACTAGTCCCGTACCTGCCTCTCGAACAGGTACCTAGGTCCAGGTACTGGTAGTAGTTGTTACAACCAACAAGTCTGTCAACAACATGGGAGGAAAGAGAAATGAGGCCATGATGATCCAAAGGAGAAAGTATGGAAATCACACACATTCGCGCTCTTCACAGACAAGAAAAGAAAGGACAACACAAGTGTCAGAAACAAAGAAGGAGCAAAAATATCGATCTTTTGGTCTCGATACCGAAGATCCAGTGAAACATCGAGTGATGACGGATCAGATTCGTTAGCGCCATACAACCCAAATCATCATGAAGGACATTATCATCAACATGATGATCAGCATCAGCAACAACAACAACAATGGTGGGAAGATGTTGTTGTTGTTGCCGACGAAGCATCTGTCCAGACCAGTGTTGGCAGTCATAGTCATCCAAGTGTGGACGAGGGGCCATCGGATGAAGAGGCTCGACCCAGCAATTTGTTTCGTCGCAACTCTCGTTGGGGCCACAAAGGCAACTCTCATGGAACCGAGTTACCGTCACCACTGCAGGTTGTCACCTTGCCCAACCATCGTTCGTTTTCCTCCAACCGTAATAACCACCACGATCTCTATTTGCAAGAACCCAAGTTATCCACAACAACCACAACCCATCGTAACTCTCCGACTCCGTCGTACAAGGGAAACAGTGGTGTGGTTGTTGCTCCACAGCAGCAATCCAGAGGTCGTGAACAACGACGAAGAGAGCTCATCGCACAATACCTTTACGCAGAAGCTGTATCACAAGGTCAGACATCATCCAGCCTTCCCAAAAACCATTCGTATGCTCCACGGCCATATCAAGGAAACTATTTGAATAACCACAAGGATGATGGTGATGATGGCATTGTAGACTTTGCATTAATGGACGATTGTGAAGCCGATGGTGTGGCAAGACGCCGTTCTTGTTTTCCTACCTTCAGCCGACCAAAATTCTTTGGCAATAAAAGTGTATCTCAAGACACCTCTACCGGTCCACTTGAGGATGAAGAGGAAGCATACGACTATGATTACTATTTTACTGTTGGAGAAAGTAACAATCGCAACAATGATAATGGCAATGCCATCGAGAAGCAACTGACACCAGCCCGTTCCGGGCTAGGACCTGACAACAATACGACGTTCCAGCGTAGGATGCAGCCCACCGAGAAGCATCCGTCATCCTTACCAGTATTGCCTCTATCCTCCCATTCGACTCATTCCACGGAATCAACTCCCGTGGTGGTAGAACCTAGAGCATGTACCTTTGATCAACCCGATTCCTACTGTTTCTTTCCCGTGGATGATCATTCCAACGATGATGAGGATGATAGTTATGACGACTATGATGACGATGACCAACATAATTCTACGAATCTACCCCTGTGTAATTGGAATGATATTCGGTTCTATTCTTCGGCTTGTGCCCATCAACTCGCATCGTTGGAAGCAGCACGAGAGTTACAGGCACATTGCTATGAGAATGGCCAAATTTTTCAGAAGCATTGTTTGGAAATGACCGAGTCAACCAGTAATAAGGAGTGTGCCGAGATTTCTCCGCGAGATGCCTTGGAAGACCTGGTGCCACAAGAACTCTTATCTTTGTTACTCGATAGTTGTCACCTCGAAGGACAAGCCAGCAGCACCAAGGATAGAGGTGATACAACCGGTACTACTAGTAGCAAGAAAAGGAACATGAAGAGCAGGAGTGGAAGCAACACACAACGTCAAGATGGTGGTATTGGTCACCATAAAGGATTGGCCAGTGACAAGGAATGGACGGCTCGTTCAAGCGACGCCATGACCCGCGACGAATTCCATTACTAATAATACTATGTCTCACGGGGAGGGAAGTGGTGACACCAACTAGAAGACTCACATATATACACATGGACACGACGGATGGACAGTAAACCACATAGAATACAGATGAAGAGCAGAGAACAGACTTGGCCAAGGACTACGTTTACAGTTAGAAAATCAAGCAATCAAGTTATATATTGTGCTGGGGTGCGTCGAAACAAGTCCGTGATAGAGAAGGTGGAGGACGAATGCGAATTTCTGGAACTACTTGAAAGTTGACCGCAAGGGAAGGTTAACTGTAAATAGTTAGTACTAACAGTATTTATTTGTGGAGCAATAGGATTTTAGTATGTACTGCTGCTACGGCTGTATGATACCTCTGGCAGTACCCTTGTGACTTTCCTTACCGTTATTTACGGTTACAGACAATTAGGGAAGCAGCAGGCAAGATCATGTGCATCCGAAAAGCGATCCATGTCTTGGGTATTAAATACGACAGTCACGGATGCAGTGGACGGGCAATTAGCAACGGTTCACGTCATGTTGAAATGGGTTCTGAGATATCTGGCTTCTACCACCACACTCTCGTTGTGGGTGAAGGAACACACATGCCCCATACCTGGTACGACCACTACCCCAAATATTCCCCTTTTCCCTCAATTAAGGAAAAGGTTTCGGCAAGACATGCGAATTGCTTGGCCATATTCGCGGACTTGGGCATCCAGCCAAAATGGTTGGCTTTGCCTGTCTTGCCGCGACAGGCTTGCAGTGACACGACATATGCCGGTCGGTTGGTGGCTCTGCACTGCTCACCGGTTCGACACGAGGGACCAAGACGCTCGTACAAGTACCAGCTCCTCCCTGGTACGAGAAGTTGGGAACCGCCACGTTCACGAGACATATGGATGGAATCCCGAGTAGGAACGACAAATGCCCTTGGTAGGCAAATTGTCGCGCAGGCCACCCCCGCTTTCGTACGGGAGCACGTCCAAATTTCCAACAACCGGTTCGTACCAGTACACGGTTCCGGTTTGCACATGTCCGGTGTATCAAAGTCAAGTGTGTATTTGGTATTTGATGCACATTCCTCACAAACGCTACTACTACTACTGTTAAGGACTGGTTGTTGGGAGCTTTTGGTGATCATGATTGAAATAAGAAGTAGTAGTAAAAGCCGAAGTAGAAGCCACAGCAACAGCACCAGCACCAGCAACAGTAAAATCAAAGAGGATTCCTTGCCAGATCTGCTGATGGTGAGCGACGGCTCCATGTCGGAAAGCATTGACGTGTCGGGTCCGCCAGGATTTGGACCCAACAATGCTAGTGCCAGCGCTAGTACCACCAGCAACAGCAACAGCAACAAGAAGAGCAATAGTTCCGAAGGAGACAATGAGAGTGGCCTGTCTGACAATCACCGCTCTGTCACTGCTCTCCACAGCAACACGCACACAACTCCACCTTCACCTTCACCACCAACAACAGAGCCGGACAGTCTACAACGGAAAGACACATCGTCATCATCCAAGTCTTCTAATAGGCGCCGCAAACCATTACCGCTGCAGAGAACACAAAGTGTCCCTATGCTCCAATCGGAGAGTAAACATCGTTCGAACTTTACTGATAATAATGGTGACGCTGAGAGTAAGCCAAAGCGCCTGTCCAGCTTTATTCAAGAGAACCGGTCACGGGACACCACAACCTCGAATGACGGAGAAGATTCCACCATTGAAGAGAGTTGGCGACCGAACGCCGCGCAGCGAATTCGAGATATTGCATCTCCAGCCCGAAAGAGTACTCGAAGCAGCAGTAGCGGTAACGCGAGTGTTGGTGCTGCACCTACCGGTAGTAGTAGTATTAGTAGTGCAAGCAAGAAGAAGGGCAAGAACAGGAAAACCAGTCCCAAGTCAAAGTCAGGTTCCCATTCCGTTGCCTCGTCTCCACCCGCAACAACAACAACAAAAGGTGATGCCGGTACTTCTACTACCGTCGCGGCAATCGACAGCAATTTACAACTGGAGGGATTCCTGGATTCGCTCCTTCAGAACGCAGCAGGCTACACTCGCAAAAGTCCTGGGGCAGGATATCGAAAGCGAATCGAAAACCGTAATAATAATGCTTCTGGGACAAGCGACGGTTCCGTGACATCCAACAGATCCGGGAGAGCCACCGGCACTGGTGCCACCTCCATGTCTGGTTCTGCTTCCATCAATGGTTCCTCCGCCGCGGGTCGTCTTGGACCCACGCAAGATCCTTCCATTATCAGTGATGATGCCCGCTCTCGCAGCAGTAGTATCACCTCGGCCAGTCGACCATCCACAGGATTAGGGCTTGCTCGAGGGCTGGGACACTCATCAGGGCTCTCGCACTCCTCATCAGACATGGGTAAAGCGAATCGTTCCAATTCCATGTCCATGTCAAATTCCAATCCCATTGCATGGTCACGAAAAGAACCCATCAACAGTCGAACGACCAACCAAACGGCCACTCCTCAAGAAAGACTATTTCCCGCCAGAAATGACAGCCTTCTCAGCACTTTCTTGGATCGTGAATCTCGACATCGTCGAACAACATCGGCCCATACCATCAGTGGTGATCCTCGAGTTTCCATTGCCATTTCCAGTATTGACGGCGCCAAAACCTTCACCGTGGGTCCCAAGGAAGCACAAATGATTCAACAACTCCTGGAAGCCAGCCGCTCTACAACCATTGTTGACAATGATGATGAAGCTCATGTCGATCCGAGTCTCCATAGACGTTCCGCCATGATGTCACCCTTGTCACCCAACCCCATGGATCCCAATATGATGGTCTCCAATCATGAAGCATCGACCATTGCCGAAAGTGAACGAATCTCCACGCGGAGCTCACTCTTTGTGGAACTCTCACCACCTTTGGCCAAACATAATACACTCACCCATTATTTGGATGGTAGTAGGGGTCGTCGCAAGTCAAGATCATCGGCTTTTACCGTGGCTGGTGATAAAGTCTCGGTCCGTTTCCAAGGCAAATCAACTTCGGAACTTGTGGAGCAATTGAAAGAAGAGAAACGAGAATCGACCACCAAGAAATCGACAGTTAGGGCAACCAAGTCAGGAGCTCGCCATCCTCGATCTGATTTGGTGAACATGGCATCTGCTCCTGATCTGGATGCCATGAATGCGATGCACGAGTCTATCCAATTCTTCGGACCGCCCTTGTTTGACACCCCACCACCATCGAGTGCCGCCCATATGTCCAGAGTTTCACGAGCAGACCTTCAATCCTTGTTGGATGGTCGATCGCCAAACGCCATACGACGTCGTCTCAGTGGATCCCATAGCGTCTCGGGACCAGGAATGTTTTCATCATCTACTGGCAGCAACAGCCAGTCCAACACCAACAAACGATCCTCGAGTCGAACAAAAATCCGTGACAACGAAACAAGTCACAAGAACTCGCCGTAGTTTGTAGTTTACTCCATCCTCATACGAAACCAACCAATCGAAGGACGCTCATGAGAAAGATGCATTCAGTTCCAATTTTAACTGATGAACCTCCCAGTCGAGCATCCAGCAGAGACCACAACTCACGACAAAGAAGCAAGGAACGGGCTGAGGCGAGATCCATTAGTCGAGATCGGAGACGCAAAATGCGAGAAGCATCCGAGACTCGTGAGAAAAAAATGGACAATCATACCCTACAACAACCGAGATCTCGTAGTCTCGATCCGTATCGTAGCAACAATGTCCAATCAAGAACAACAGTAATACCAGCATCGCCGCCGCCACCACCATCATCAACAACAAAAACGCCAACAACACCTTTGCGCAATGTGGTGAAATCGGATAGTATTCGTAGAGCACGCAAAAAGAGTGATGCTTCCGAGTCAGAATCGCCATCCCGGAAGAAAGACCAAGAACAGCAACAAGAGAGCACAGATGGTGATGACGAATTGGAAATCGAAGACCTTCACAAGTCTTTCCTGGATCAATTCTTGGACCATGACGTCGAAGCCCATGATTCCGCTTCTCAAATGAAATTACACAAGGACGAATACAAAGCGGGTCTACGAGAGATTCCCAAGGATCCCAAAAAGACCAGATCTTCAGACTACAAACGTGTCAAAACGGGACTAGACCAACCATCTCCACGACTGGCTCTATTGTATGATTCTTCCCCCGTGAAAAAGGTAGAGCAAGACAACAGCGACAACGTTGCAAAAACAACCGACTCCAGTGTCAACTTGGATAAAAACAAGCCAGAATCAGAGAGTGATGCGAAAAAGACTCCTAGTGAAAAGAAAAAGGGATCCAAGAAATCACCCAAAAAGAAAGGACAAAAGGTCAAAATAGAAGTGGTCGACCAAAAGTCCCACGAATCGTCATCCGAATTGAAGAATTCTGTCGAAGCAACTCCAGAACCCACAACTGCCGTTCCGACATTGACGCCTAGTGAGAGGGTGACTCTCAATGACCTTCCAAGACAACGAATCGAAAAAACTATCGACATACCCGATACCAGTGGCCATGCGCGGCTTGCCAATCGAATCAAGATTCTTTCCAACAGGAATTTGGTTCCAGACAGCAAACCTGGAAAGTTGGTGGCAAAACGTGTTGAAAGCAAGGATCCCGACCTCAGCTCATCGCAGATCCTTCAAAACGCATCCTCGAGTACCATGGAAGTGCAAGAGGAAATTTCCATGAGAACGCCCAGAACCGCGTCCGACGCCTCAGGATGGACCAAACAGGGGGTTGGCCGTCCACCCTTGACCAATGAAACTTCTCCTGTTGTATCGTCATCCGCCGAAAAGAACACTCCCCCTACACAACCAAAACGCAAGAACAGTCGGGCAGGAGACAAAGAGGCACATGTCAAGAATGTGCATCCTGGACCAAGTCGGCTCCCACCTGTTACTATAGCGGAAGGATCAGTCCTTGAAGTCACGGACGACAACAGTGTGTGTTCTGATATCACGGATGCATTTTCGTGGGAACCGCTGGAAATCGACAACTCCAGGCGGACTCGGAAACTTGAACTTGGACGGATCGACGAAGCGGAATCATCCGAACACTACCAGCGAACAATTGGAGGAACATCGTGGGGTGATCTGAGTGTCTCAGATGACAAACGAGACGATACAAGTTTTCTATCCAGAGACAAGAGGTTGCACGTCGCGAAGCGATGGCAAAGCACACCAGCGCTTAATGGAGCAAGGCAGTTTGACGCTTTGAGAAGCCCTATGCGAGAATTAGAGGCTGGAGTCGCAGGAGAGACTGCCACGCCAGGTCGATTTGATTGGCTGAAGAAAAAGATGGGGATTGCCAAAGCCAAGAAGATGTCGTGATCTCTCAATGCAAAGATGATTTCTTAGCCATCGATCACTCATGTTCCTTTGTTTGCATCCCTAGCAATGCCTAATTCCCAAATCTAACAGTCAACTTGACGACACGCACACATTTTTACGACCCTGAAATGGAAAGGTTCTAATTTTGATTTAAAATGTTAAAAATACACTGAATAACCAACTTCTGATTGCCAGACAGTCGATTCGATTTTCCGAATTTTTTGCCCAAACACGGAAAAGGGCTTCTCAGTGGTCCAATCCTCATGTTGAAACAGCTTCCAGCTACCGGTAGTTGGTATACAGTTAAAACTGTAGGAGCAAGCAAAATAGGATACATCGTGCATATCACGCATTCATATTGGCGAGCAACCGACCGACAGTGACGCTTCACATTTCACTGGCCGCTCGTCCACTTATTGAGCCAACTTCTCGCTTTGTCCGTTGTGCACAAATGACACGACTACTGATTCCAAACTCGATGACGAGCTTGTGACCAAAATCCTTTGCGATGGATCAATTTATGCTATTCCCTTTTTCCGCAACCATGCAAGCAGCTTTACCATTTCCCTTGCGCGATCTTTCGACGATTGGTCAGCTTTCAGAGGAAGCGTGTTATCAATTTTCTTAAAGTGGATGGCATCGGTGACCCCTGTCACGTCACCCCCGGCTTGCTTTGTTAGAATGAATTTGAGGGCATTCTCGAAGTCTTGACCAGACAAGTCCGCAGGTTCGCTCGTACTAGCTCTTTTATTTACCGGTGTCGATGAGGTTGCCGTCATTCTTTCGTTCAATTCCCTTTGGCGCTTCAGCGCTTGCTTGGTCATATCCTTAATCGAACTAAGTTTTTTCCTTTCAGTTTGAACCTTGCTTTCCTTTTGCTTCATTGTCACCTCTTCTGGCTTGTCAATCGGAGGTTTCTTTTCAAAGCTCGATACTGTCTCCTTGACCGACGAGGCTGGTCTTGATGCAGTTTTTGCCAAAGACTCTGGCTTCCGTGATGACCTACTGTTAGCATCAAAAAGTCCTTGTTTTTTCACCCAAGCTAATGCTTTGGCCATTTCTTTCGCGCGGGCCTCTTTACTTTCACCAGGACGCTTGGGGAGTGTTTTGTCGAGCTTCTTGAAATACGAGGCATCCACAAGTCCTTCTGAATCATTGCTGTTCAAGAATTTAAGCGCATTGTGATAGTCCTGAACTGCTGTTGCTTCAATTTGCTGCTTTTCATTTTTCTTCTTGACTGGTAAAGGAGGTCGAGACGACGACTTTTCGTCGCCATCCAGGGGGGCAAGTGAAGGAATTTGGTTTTTCCAATCTTTGGACGATAACCGGGATTGTGCACTAGACGTGGGTGTCTTCATTGGGGACGCCATGGATGCCTTTGTTTGCAACCATTTCAAAGACTTTTGCATATCAGCGGTGCTTGCACTACTCCTTGACTTTTTCGGGCTAGATGACATCTCCCCCATGAAATCGCCTGATTTTGAGCGCATTTCCTTGGAGGTCCTTGTCTTGGAACTGTTTTTTCTTGGTCCTGGTGATTCAGACCGAGTTTTGGCGCTCCGGGAGAAACTTTTCTTTTCTATCTGTGGCTTGTCCCGCGACTTCTCCATGGACTCGCCTTTGGTATTGCTCGAGGAATCCTGATTCTTTCGGGGACTAGCAGGGACGGGTTGGGTCGGCAATTTTGAATTTTCGGTACGCGGAGACCGTGGGACTTTTTTCAGAGAATTCTTCTTGTCTGTAAAAATAGCAGACGAGGGCTCTTTCTTTGCGGTTTCATTCGCTCTTGACTCTTTTTTTGCGATTGAGATGAAATCCTTCTCCATTCTGTTGGTGGTCATGGATGCCGACTGCTTTGTCTCGAATCTATACGGAACTTTGTTTACGGGATGCTCAATCTTTTGCAATGATGATGCGGTCTTGCTCTCTTGAAGCTTCAAAAACCTTAGAGTCTGATCTATGTCTTCTTGAGAAAGTCTCTGATTTTGTGAGAATGTTCCTTGTGTCTTCATTATGTCAAGTATTTTCTTGGTGTCCATATTTGTCAAAGCCTTTTGGTTACGATTGGTCTTCGGACTCTTCACTGGTGATTTAGGAGATGAACCCTTGGTGGCCGTTTGAATGCCCTTCCGATTCAACCACTTCAAGGCATTTGACATTTCATTCGATGACCCATTCATATCGTCCGTTTTCTTGTCGCGTTCCGTCAATAGTGACTTTTCCGTCTTTACTGAAGCAAGATTAGACTGAATCTCCCTAGAGGCTGTCGTTCTCTTTGGTTTAGCATCAGACCCTTTCTTTGAGCTTTTTTTCATGGGCTTACCAATTCCTCTTGCTCCCAGCCACTTCACTGCATTTTCAATATCCTGTGGCGAGGTTTTGCTGGGTGTCTTGGCTTGACCAGGGGTGCTTTTCCTGTCTTGAGAAGTGATTCCCTTAGTCTCCTCATCATCATTGATTCTTGCAAGTGCTTCCATCAAAGATTCGATCGTAGGTGCTGGCTCACTTTCTGTGGCTTTCGATGTGTCAACCTTTTGCTTCCCCGTTGGTACGTAGTCATGTTTCCTTTCTGCATGGATGGATTTGTCCAAATCGAAACCCTGCTTTTGCAACCAACTCAAGGAATATAGCACGCTCTTGTCCTGCAATGGTTCCCGGCCTATTTTCTCAGTCTCATATGTCCTGGTTCCCATTGATTTGTTTCGAGAACGTTGATCTTCAGGGGATAAAGGATTTTGCACAGGCGTTGAGTTGGTACTCGCAGTGATGCTAGATCTTTTACCACTGGCCTGATAGCTGTGCCGTTGTAGCCAGCTAAGAGCGACTGTCAAGTCCGACTTTGTTTGAAGTTTGGTCGTTTCCTCCGCAGCCCCATCGACTACATCTACTTTGCTCTCGGCCGATGATCCAGATGTATCGGTTTTTGACGACACTGGTTGCAATCCACTCGTTGAGCTAGGTGTGCTTGACTTTGGTCGCATGTGACCATGCTTTGTGAGCCAGTCCATTGTCTTCGTCAAATCCTGCTCCTTTAACGTGGCAGCTTTTGCAGCGTTGCTTTCGAGCTGCGACGCAGAAAGTTCTTCGTCCGTGGAGTCAGCCAGAGAATCGCTATTGTCGTCAGGGACTTTTACTTCATCCAAGTCAACGCCTTGTTTTTCAAGCCATTTCAAAGTATTCAACATTTTGTTGCTGTATGGGTTGGTTTGCCATGAAGGGTTGTTATTCTTCTGTGTTTGATGATCAGTGTGTGACTCGGGTTGCGTTTCCTTATTTTCCTCTGGAATCTCGTTGTCGCCTGCATTGGTCATTTTTGAAAACTCCCAGTAACTCACCATAGCTTGAAGGGATGGCTTGGCAATAACACCTTGATTGGAATTGCTTTTGTAAAATCTTGAGAGATCCTCGTCAATATATTCGATGTTGCTTTGACTTTTGACTGTCTTTTGCAACTCTGAGCGATGCTGGTCCGGTTCTTCTTTCTCACTGGTTTTGTTCCCTCTGAACTTTTCCGTGATCCCTTGTCGATAAACATTGGAATAATCTTCATCCAAATATACAATCTGACTACCAGCTGCGTGTTTGTCTTCACTTTTTGGTCCGTCATCTTCCAACGCCCTTCGATTGGATTGATTACCCAACAGCCTTTGATTGCTGGCCGTCTTTTCGTCGCCGCCCGTTTGAACCCCTTCAAGTAAATCCAAGCTTTTGGAATTTGTGGAACTATTCCTTGCCCCGCTGTGGTTCCTGTAAGCATCGGATAGATCTTCATCCAAATAAATAATCTCACTACCAGCTGTTTGTTCCGTTTCGATTTTTGCTCCAACATCGTCCGACACCCTTCGCGAAGAATAACTATCCAACAGTTTTTGATTAATAGCAGTATTGCTTTCGGCATCCCTTTGAACCCCTGCATCTCTATCCAAGCTCGCTGAACTTGATGACTTTTCCCTGGCCGCATTGTTGTTCCTGTAAACATTGGATAGATCTTCATCGAGATAGGTGATTTGGCTCGCTGCAAATGTTGAAGTATCCCTTTCCCCATTGTGGTTCCTGTAAACATTGGATAGATCTTCATCCAGATACTTGATTGGGCTACTGCGAGACTCATCACCACGGATTCCGCGGTTATTGGAATCTCGAATGAATTCTTGTTCCTGGAGGGTCCTGTCATCATTGGGGCTTGTTTGTAGTTTTGCTTGATCGGCTTGCACATATACGTTGGACCACCAATTTTGCGCTAGTTTTTTCGCCTTGTTGGTTTGTGGCATGTAAATGGCCGACAAATCTTCATCAAAATACTCTACCGTAAATGATTTGGCATTGGTACTAAACTCTGCGTTGCCACTACCCGTAGGCATTGAATCACGGTTTGTTTCTTGGGAAAACAGTGGGGATACCAGCTTTCCCCTTTCCTTGGGGTAGTTCTCGGGTTGTGATGGATCAGGCAAAGTGATCGCGTTTTGTTGGGGCCGTACAAAGCCATGTTGTTGTACCTTGTGTTCAATCTGCTGAATATTGGCATGAATGCGTGATTGGACCGATCCCATTACTTGGGATGGAAGTGAACGATCAAACTTGTTACGTTGGGTACGTGCATTCACGCCAGACGTGGAAGAGTCCACAATGCCCAACTCTACCGCTCGTTTTTTGAATTTTGTCATGTCAAAATCGTTCATTTCAAGCCATGTCCAAAGCTCAAATATCTCATCAAAATTGACCTTGCCCGTTCGGATATTTTCTTTGATTTTGCGTAACATTACGTGTTCGCTGGAGTCTAAATCATCGTTTTTGCCTCGTCCAATCGATGATGTCAATAGCTCTAGTTGTTTTGATATTGCTGCAATAGTTGCTTCCACTTGGTTCTTTTCAATGTCTATAGTGCTTGTAGTAGGGGAGTCATGGGGGTACTGGTTGGCTTCTGTTCTGAGAATGGCTTCTGTAGTGCCGTTCTCTTGTAGGTCAATTGAATTACTGGTAGATTGGGAAGGCAACAAAGTTTGTGGTGTCGACAGGCCATGTGATGATTCTGTTTTCAATGATTGGTCAGTGTCCTGTTGCTGCTCGACTGGGATGTGGGAATTTTGTTGCTGGACAGATGCAATGGATTCGAGTGGGTGAGGACTGGATTGGTTGCCCTCATTGGTGTCCCCAGCAGCAGTGGTAAGACCTGCATTTGTCGTATCCTTGAGGAGTGATGCTGAAGACTCCAGATCATTAGTCGTACTGCTGTACGATTGCGGCTCGGTGGATGTTGACTGTGATGGGAGATTGAACGCATCATTATCATCATCATCACCATCTGCATTGTTCTTTGTCATCATGGCATTTAGTTTGGCTTGCTTGATTTCGGCGGCGGCATCTCGTCGTGAGGGTGTTGCCGAATAACCATAAGCATTTGACACGGTTCGATATAGTTGGTTTTGTTCTAGCCAACTGTAAAAGGCAACCAGGTCGCCTGTCCTTGGTGGAGCAGTGTCGGATATTTTGGATACGAAAGGGTGCTCGACGGTAGTAGTGGGGACACTATGACCCTTGTCCTTGTCATCAGGTAGTGATTGCACGGTATTGCCCGATGAGCCTATTGGCAAGGTACTGCTGGCTGATACATACGATGAAGCGTTGAGGCTGTCGATGCCCATTGATTTGTCGACGGTAGAGGGGCCGAGAGACGGTGATGGGGACGGTACTCTTTCATCAATCGGGGCCTGTTGTTGTTGATTTATCTGTGAAGACGGTGGTGGTCGTGATGATGATGGTGATAACAATGATTGTGGAGGTGGTTGGGGTAAAACTCGAGACTGCTGTTGACGGTGACTGGCTTGCTGCTGTTTCGCTTTGAGCCATTCCCACGTCGACAGGAGCTCTTTCACCTTGATCGGCTTGGGGACATCGTCGGATGGTATGGTCAGGTCTTGAGAGCGAATTTTTTGAGATGCTTGATTTTGCTGTAAAACGGACCAGGCCTTTTCCAATTCTTCCACTTCAGGTTCTGGGATGGGATCTTGCATATCGTCGGATGGCTCGGATTCTTCGGGTTCGGGTTGGAGTGGCATTTCATCGTCGTCGTCGTCGTCTTGATTCAAACCCAAGCCCAGGGATTGATACTCCCGCACATAGTCCATGACTTTATTCATGGCCTGAAGGTCAAACTTTCGCACCAAGTAGCCTCTTGCCCGTGCCTGGATCGTGGTCGCCGCTTGCCTCATCAATCGATGTCTCCCAGCAAGCGCTTTTCGTACTGTTTCTGCAGTGTCCTGATTTCCTGCCAAACCTCGTTTCCTGCGTGGTGAAGTACCGGTAGTAGCCGTGGCGGGCGTGGCAGGGTCATCGTCGTCTGACATGTTTATTGTGGGGAGTGATTGACTGAATATATTCACCTTATCCATAATGGAGGATGACGACAACCTGGGTGAGGCTTTGGCAGCAGCGTTTGGCGTCCATAGATTTTTTGGTTTCTTGGGAGTGACATTGAACGTGTTGTCATGCAGTGGTGCAGAGAATAGTGACGTTGCGGCTTGTACACTTCCTCGCTTGACCATGACGTCTCTAGCTACAGATCGTTTTGTTGACTTTTTGGGCGATTGCAGGTACCGTTCTATCTTGCTGTCAATGGCACCTGTATAGTCGGCCGTGAGTGATTGTCCAGGTTGGTCAAATTGGTCTTGGTCATTGTCCATGTCGAAATCCATAGAATTTTGGAGGTTGCCATCCTTCTGTTCGTGTTCGTGTTCTTGTTCCTCCTGAATAAACTGCTGCAGGTAGTCGTCTAATTCTTGTTCATCGAAGGAGGACCCTGACGAAGACGCAGAGACAATCGAGCGCACCGACATGTCGAGGGCTGCGGATGCTGACTCTGAGACGTTCTTTGTCTTGGGTGTTGTTGTTGTTGTTAGTGTTGCATCGCGGTCGCCGCCGCCTTTCAATGGTGCAAATTCTTCTGTTTCGCCTTGGACCGCACGTTCCAAGTCTTCAATAATGTCGCCAATCATGTTGCTGACTTTTTGTCTAGTCATGCACCCACGGCAAAAGGCCTGAAGTTTCACTATGGCATGATTGGCGCTTGTACCGGTAGAAGTATTTGTAGTTGTTTCCATTGTATCCATTGTATAGATGGTGCGTTGTGCGCAATGTCTGGCCAACGAAATGGAAATGGAAATGGAAATTCGGAAATGACGGGGTGTTGGTTGCTTCTACTACCACCGTATCCAAATGACCCAGTAGTCGTCTCCGGCGTCTCTGTTTGGGTTGTTGTGAGTGATGCTTGTTCGGATATTCGATGTACACCTTGATGTGGGTACAAGTAGTGACTTGACGTGGCAACAACAAGAACAGCCAGCTGTGGCTACCTATGATACGAGATCTTGTGCAGGTACAGCTGGCGAACAACAAAGTGTGTGCGATGAGGAGCGAATTGATATGCCCACACGCTGGACGCGCTCACTTGACAGTCGTGAAGATTGTAACTGTAGTGACGTAAAAATGGCTGATACAACAAGCATTTTACGAAACAGTCGATTGAGAATCAAAAACGCCTCTTCGCTATTTAACACTCACATTTGAATAGCCCCAATTCTTCAGTCCGATATATAGCACAATATACATGGGTAGAGGCCCAAGCTTCGCCCCCGTATCTCAAACCCTTGTCTGTATCTCGTGCAAATACCTGATACATTCGCTCCGTTAACGGGTATCAAGCGAAGCCGCTCCGCACACGGTACAATGTCACATAAAATGATTTACCCAGGTACCAGGTACCTGGTACGGCGCACATTATGTGAAGTTCTCACATCATTCACGGGTTGGGTCGAATGACCTCTATCGTATCACCCTCGATGACTGCCTGCCGGCCGATCGACCGGTCACTGTCACGGACAATTCAAATTACGGCAACTTCTTTTCTACTGGCAAATCCTGCCTTTCATTTGGCCATCCAATTCAACTTTGATACTAAGAATAGTCACTCTGTCATACAACTTGTTTACCAGTGTGAGTAACTGTTGCCAGTGACCGTGGTTGGATTTGTCACTACCAAGAACTACCCGAAGTCGGCTTCTTGTCATTTTTGTGCTGCTGACACACACATTGGCACCATTCACCTGGAACGACGATTGGCATCAATATGGCACAAAAACCAACAACAACAACAACAACAAAGTTACATCGATTCGCTGTACCAGATCCACATGGTCAACACACCTCTGAAATCAATCTATTAAAAAGTACCCTCTTTGTTCCAGAGAATAAAACCAGTCTTTGGGTCTACCAAAATGACACTACAACCTTTGATCATACATCGGCAGGTGTGTGGTCACAAGCCAATTTCAAACTCGACAAGTCTTCCCGTCAAACTGGACCACAAGAAATATGGTGTTTCTTTGATGATGATCCCATGGGTATTGAAGAATCGGTCTTGAGAAATAATCCCATGCAAGGGCTGTGGGGATATCTTCCATCGGTCGAATTAAAGATTCGAAAGAGATTAACCAGGCCCGTCACCAAACCCAAGCCCAAAGAAATTATTATTGTTCCACCCGGAGACGGAATTCCACCAGGATTGCAAGTTGCGGGGGTATGGGTCAAGCCCATTATGAAACGGGACATGTCCGCCTTGGCCGATGGAACCTCGGGTTTCCTACAAGTCAGTGGACAAATCAAAAAGGCTGAAAAACATTCCATCGGTGGTGCCTGGAAAATGCTGGGTCATAATGACGAAGTGTCAAGAGGACGCAAAAAGAAAAATGACCCCGCGGGAGATGCTCAAGGCCAATGGACCATCACCGTGACACACAACAATGGACCACCCTTTCCCATTTCCATCATGCCAGGAAAAAAAATCGCCGAGTGTCTCGAGAAACTATGCAAAGAGCAAGGGATACCATTGGAAGAGAATCCTACCTTGTCCTTTGAAGGAACACCCTTGAATCCGCTCAAGACCATCCTTGGATCCGGTATTCGAAATGGCGACACTATCCACCTCGTCACTCCTCCTGCTGCCACTCCTCCTGCTGCCAACAACCCCATGGAAATTTTTGTACGTAACCCAAAGGGGAAAAAATTCAAGTTTCAAGTCCAACCAGAGGAACTTGTGCAAGATGTCAAGACCATGGTCGCACAAAGAATGGGCGTCCCCGTCGAAAAACAGCGACTCTTCTTTCAACGTGTCCCCCTGACCAAAGATAAGGCTCCCATATCCGAGTACAAGATCAAACATAAAAGTGTCTTGGATCTGGTAGAGATGGTCATATTTGTCGAGCCCCTGACTGGACCAACCATCGAATTGGATGTAGAACCGACCGAAACGATACAACAGGTCAAAATCAAGGTCAAAGATAGAAGCGGAATACCTGTGGAACAACAACGACTTTACTTCAAGGGCAACGAACTCACCAATGACAAAGCGACTCTCGACGAATGCAGTGTGCAGCATTTGGATACATTGACAATGAAGCCCAATGAGCCACCCCCCAAGCGACAAAAACCTATACCTCGAACAAAATCACTCTCGTCTTCGACAAAGAATACCGATGAAATGATTATCCATATCGTTCAAGATTGGGACAAGGACAAGTTCTCCATCACCGTAACTCCAAATCTCAAAATAAAAGAACTCAAACGAGAAATTTACAAGCTAAGGAACATTCCTGTCAAAGAGCAGATCCTAACGTTCAAGAAACAGCCAGTTCTCAATGTCAACACTTTACAGGAATCCAACATTAAACACAAATCAATTTTGCACTTGGAAGCTCAAGATCTCCCAAGACCGATGTCAGAAGATGCCGGTCCAACGACAGTCGAGGTAGCGCCAAGGAATTCCATTCCCACTCTTTCAGAGCACTTGCCCAAATCCAGCGAAGTGCCAGTGAAAGTGAAACCATTAAAGAATAAAGCTTTGGATGACCAGGAACCTCTCAATGCCCTCCCACCACCTGAGCATCAAGAACCATTAAAAACAGTAAACCGGGAAACATTTTCGTTCAGCCAGACAAAGGGAAAAGATTTCCTCTGAGGGTAGATCCAAAAACATACAATCTACCCGACTTGAAAGATCAAATCGCAAGGAAAATCAATCGCCCCCCGAGAAAGTTTCAACTCATCAACGATCTCAATGGTGAGCCCTTGAATGATAAGACCGTTCCTGTTCCGGGGACAACTTTTCACATCAAAGATTTGCCAGATCCAGAGCCCATAACAGTGAAACTCCTGAATGGACGAACGTTCCTTTTGATCATTGACCCCGATGAGAGCATCCAAGATTTAAAGCAAAAGGCCGCCACGCGGACGGGATATCCTTTGGATCAATTGCGCCTAGTAGATCCGATCGGAAATGAGCCAGAGGATGATGTCAAGCCGACACCTGGAACAACCTATCATGTGGCACCACCCCAAATCCAACTTGAATGTCTTGGTTCCGAGCCTAGAATGATTGATATTTTGCCCAAAGACACAATTGGGGACATCAAGGAGAAAATTGCAGCGATCACGGGGATTCCACGCAGTAAAGTTCGAAATTTCTTCCTCGACGGGGAAAAGCCCCTGGATGTTGCCGACGACACGCCAGTACTTCGAACAATACTCAAACATGGAACGACGCTGCAGTATGAAGACTCTCCTGAGATCGATTCAAATCTGCCGAGATTGCCGAATGGTCGACAATTCAATGCGGATCTTGAACCTCCAGAAAAAATGAAGGATGACCCAAAAAGGCCAGGACATTTGAGTGCCTTACCGATTCAGAGTTTTTGTTCCAGCGAGGACGAAGAAGAAATGCACAGCGATCAAGAGTCCCAGCGGGAACCACTCATGTATCATTCACACTCCCAGGCGCAGGAACCTGAAAAACCAAAGAAAGTCAAAGTGGGCCAAGAGGACGAGGTCATGGAAGACGTTGACGACAACGAGGTGGCAGAGATCCGAACAAACAAGTCGCGCAATTTTGAATATGGCGTTGACTATCCATCGACCGATCCTGACTATGCTCACAGGAACAAAACAGCGCTTCCGAACGGGTCCTCGATTCCAGACAATGAGCCTTCAGATAAAGACATTGACCCGACGAAGGTTCGGAATGGTCGGAGTTTCAATCTAGTGATCGATCCGGCCAAAGCGACCAAGGATAGCAACAATGCAAACGTCAACTTGAGTTTATTTCCTGTGAGGCAGACCATTTTGGACGACGAAGAAGAGGAAGAATACCAAGATGAAGACCAACCAAAAGCACGCCACATCTACCAAACAGAAACAACCGACAAAAAGATCTCGTTAGGTACAACCGATACCCGTCATTTCGACGACATCGTGGAAGACAGGGATGAGATGGTTGGATATCCCAGGAGAAAAGATCGACTGTTCTTCATGGATGGTGAGACTTTAGAGAAACCTGGCGCCAATGTAGTCAAAATGGATCTTAAACAAAGCTCTATGCGCAGTATGTCAGAGATCCCGGAGATCACATGAACACTCCACAGGACGCTCGATGGTAATGTCAGGAGACCCTAATGACACAGCGGATACCTCGAGTGAAAAGTCAAAAGATCGATTGGTACTACAACCAAACCCGAGTAAACTACCAGACCAAATGTCCATCCTCATCAAGTCTCCCGGGGGTCGTATTTTTAATGTATTCGTCGATCAAGACGAAAACGTATGTACAATGAAAGAGAAAGTCAAGAGACATGGATTGTCCATGTCTCTGTTGAAACTCTTTGACTTTGATGGGGAAGAAATGGATGATGATCAACTAGTTTTGTCATACCACATACGTCCCGGTGAAGCACTCACCTTGGAACCTCCACAGAATGTGACAGATATGCAGAAAAGTAAGAAAGTACAGCTCTCGGTTTTTCCAACGACAGCAATGAATGACACCTTGGATGGCAACAAAGATGACAGTACAAGAGATCCGAGGTCTCACGAACGGATCTTCTTTTTGGACGAGGAGGACTCCGCACTTTCTGCATATGCACCGGACGCCACGACAACAATACGAGAGCAAAAAATGAAAACAGATCCACTCGAGGAGGACGTGTCCGATATCACTTTCCGAACTAGTGATGGAAGGTGTTTTCATCTTGCCATTGACCCTGAAGACACCGTCAAGACAGTCAAGGCAAAGCTACAAGCCAAGGTTGGCTTCGAAGTCGGAGGACTTGTCCTTGATGACTTAAATTTCGATGAAGAGGACGACGATATCTTATTTCTTGACTTGAACGGTGCCCGAAATGGTGCAGTTCTCGTCACGGAACAACCGCCTCAAAGCGTGGACCCTCCAAGCGCGAAGAAAAAAATGAAGTCCCATATTCTTCCATCTGTCAGTTTCGATGATCCCAAGGAGTTCGTCGAGGAAAGCGTTCGTGAAGAAAAGTCCACACAACAAAGAATCTTCTTTATGGACAATGATGAAAGTTCAAATCAGAAGTCTGCTTTGAGGAAAATTGGATTGGACAAAGGAGAACCACTCGGGAACGAGACGTCCGATATCACTTTCCGAACTAGTGACGGAAGGTGTTTCATCCTTGCCATTGACCCTGAAGAC